>NQII01009660.1:34513-48980 GCA_002778355.1 Clitarchus hookeri | reverse complement strand
ATCAGTAGACCATCGAGAGTTGCATATCGCCGCGCAGAGAGAGCAGATCGTAGCAGTGAATTATTACCGCACAGAGAAAGCAGCCACGCCAGTGCGGCCGGGGGGACTGGACCCCCGGCGACAACAGTACCTCAGTACATGAGTACGTCAGTAGAACAGCAGTCCAGGGGAGACGACACCATACGCGGGCCTTTTCCAAGGCTGCCCACATAGCCGGAGCTCACCCACTGCAGACAACATACCAGCACCAACAGCAGAGTAGTTAAGTATCAAGTCGCCATCCAGAGAAGCCCCCCTCCACCATGACATCACCCTCAGTTAATATGAGTAGCCAAATTAGAGTACCACACCTCGGAATTGTTTCTGTATGTTTTTTATAACTCGAGACAATATATCCATCCTTCAAAATGAAACACCAAAAAGACTACCTTATTGAAATACCCTCAACCTTCAAGGCACCTTATAGTCTGTGCCTGGAGGAATTAACTCCGACCCTACGAACCATTCTGTGTGGCACAGGTGGAGAATAGCATCAAGTTTAATTGGCGCACTACAGTGGGGCATCAAGTTAAATTGACGCTCCCAACGGTGGAGCGTCAAGTTGAATTGGCGCCTGATGTGGGGTGTAGCATCAAGTTATTTTTCATGCAGATTTGTTTTTTCCTGAAAAGAACTTGTATTGATGTAGCTACGCTAATATTTGCCAATAAAATAACTTAGCCCATGAAAGAACACATTAAAGAGTTATCTCATATTGCAGCTAGATATAGGTTTAGTATAAAATAAGAATATATTTACGGAAACTTTTGTATTTAATTACTTCACCGTAACTTTATTCACGAAAGAACAGTAAAACGCCTTACCATACTGTAACAAATTCTAAAATGCAAATTAAAAAGCAAAACTCTAACAATTTATATTTTTTGGGTGTAAAAATACCATTACACAATTTTTGCTAAAATTCTGGATATGGATGTAAACTATAGAATATTTTTCATTAACATTTGCATTTCTAAAACAAATTGATTACGGTTTTATTCACAGTACTAACTTTGTTTCACAACTACAGCTTTTCTTGCAAAATTGAATTCGTTATGTATTTTATGTGTCAGCAGTTTCGTATAATTTTTCACATGATATTTTTAATTCTATCAGTTTTCACCTACCAACTTAACTTTGTTTACACGATTTTTTCATAGATATGTAAACACCTTGATAATTTTATATTTGGTAACAATTTTACATTCCTTTGTTAATTATATTTATATTAAACCACGCGAGAGTGTATTTTCAAGTTTTCTACATCATACAAAGCATTATAGACAAATCTGTAGAGGAATGGCGATTCCGGCAGCTACCTAGCTGTCGGATTCATTTCGACACTTCATCGACCGATTCCGGTATACAATTCTGCTATCGAGAGTTCAAAAATTGGCTATAGACATTCCGATAGCGGAATGACATATTTCCTCCAGATGAATAATTCCGATAGTTTAAATAATTGGGCCCCAGGTTGAGTTAAACCGCGGTCCGAAACTAGCAATAAATGACGCACGGGCGCCCCCAAAACTCGTAGGAGTGCTGCGTCGCAGTGACGTCATGTGCCACTCTCCGGAGTACCGTTACTCGAAACAGGCGAGAAAGCCCAATCTTCTCCTCTCATGGTCTTGGGTTAGCGAAACAGGAAGAACAGACCACACATATTTCAATTGATACTTCTATCGTGCTGACTTAGTCCGTTTTTGTCCGACAAGAGGTGAAAAGTGATCACATTAAGACATCCTAATAAACGAGGTACACCACACGGTGGGCGGCATTGTGTCGTATCGTTTAGAAATTGTTGTCGGGAAATAAATGGCGGTAACCCACAGCGATTTTCGTCCTTATTATAGAGAATGTGATGGCATCCATAAAACTATCTTTGTCAACTGTAATCACGGCTTCATGTATGGCGTCTGGATTTCCCTTGACTTGCGGCAAAATTTGTTGTTGTTGGGTGTAATTTTTCCGGATTGTTTGGCCTTTTATTTTTTAATACTCTTATGTATGGGATATGAAGCCGCTTAAAATATACATTTATTGTATGAGATTCACTGAAAAGAGTCGGACGCGTTTAAAACGGATGAATGAGAACAAGTGTTTCACGTGGGTGGGTATCCCTGAAATCTCTGTAGAAGGGCTGTTGGAAGCAAAACATTAGGCAAAATTTTCTTAATTTAATGGGAAACATTTTTATGAGGTAAGTTGAATCTCCTTTTATTGAGTGTCAAACCTATATGTAAAGAGAGTAAAAGTGTATTTCTATATACTTCCTTTCTCTCTTTATATTTATTTATATCCGGGACTTTTGTCGGACTGTTGAGAATGGATGGAGACAGCACATTTTAATCAGGACTTACGGATGGGCGAAACGTTCCATTATAAACAGAACTTTGTTTTTTTCTGTCCACGTTTAACAATGTTGGCGGAATACACGCACCGTGTTGGTTTTTGAAATACCTACTTAGGATCTATTTTTATGTGCATATGTAGAATCGGCATTGTCATGGACCTCATTACTTTATTCATGTATTAGTCAAGTTTAACTAAGAAAATGGTATGCGTGTGTATATGTTGCTAACGTGTTTACTCGTATACTTACGCGTAAAAGCAAATTAAAAATCACTTTCCGCTGATTCAAATGCTATACTTATGATTCGACGTTGAAATATAGAACTATTTATCTTAACTCATTCCCAACTCTACAGAGACCATACCAGTCCAATGTGTCTTCTTAAATATAGTGCAGTTAAGGNCTTAACTCATTCCCAACTCTACAGAGACCATACCAGTCCAATGTGTCTTCTTAAATATAGTGCAGTTAAGGACAGATAATTATTTTTCCAAAAGTGATTACTTTACCGTTAACACTATCACTTAATCATAAAAAAATTACAAACTAACAGTANTAATTATTTTTCCAAAAGTGATTACTTTACCGTTAACACTATCACTTAATCATAAAAAAATTACAAACTAACAGTATTCGTGAAATTACTTTCCAGTTACATCTGCATTACAAGGGTTTTTGTTTCACTCGTTACCTCACTAGTTCTAACTNATTCGTGAAATTACTTTCCAGTTACATCTGCATTACAAGGGTTTTTGTTTCACTCGTTACCTCACTAGTTCTAACTACTTGTACGCATGCCTTGCCCGGTCCTAACTCACGAAGTTGGTAGATTTTTTGGCCCTGTTATGGATGACTCTGGTGTGGTACTGCGATATTGCACGGATAAACTACAATACAACCGGGTTAACAAATACATACATATCCAACACCAGCAGTAAGGCTTCAATTCTTCTCTGTGGTTTGTGAGTGTGTGTGTATACACGCTGACGTGAATGCACAATTTCTCGCGCCCTTTTTTCTCCCTCTCTCTCGCGCACACGCGCACGCACACAAATACACTTTTTTTTAAAAATAATTGTGTTTAATAACAAGTATTATGTTGTACCTTGTGCGTGTTTCTTTAGGATATTTAGGGGTAAGCCACTTCTGTTTTCCTTTTTCCTTGAAGGGAAACCTCGTGCCTTTTTCGACGGGGCGCTTCTGATGCACCCACGTTCTTTTACTTTGATCGCACAACCACTGTAGAGCCTGCAAGCACTTGATCGCAACACACCTGGCAGCCATGCATCTGACCGGACTGCAGAATGAGCAGCGAGACTTGTGCTGGCCAGACTAATCAGTGTGCGTAACCCCCATTCAGTCCCTCCCCCCTAGTAACACAATGCAGTAAATTCAAATGCTTGTCCGACAATTTCCGTACAGTTAGGCTGTTCATGTGGACTATTCGACGTATTTTCTTCTGTTGGACAAAAAATTGCGGCTCGAAATGAAAATAACGCCTATTAACAATGGAGAGCCAAAAAAACTGGTATAGGCGTGCGTATGCAAATAACAGAGGTATGGAACCAATCAGAGTAACGCGATGTGGTCGGCACCGCCTACATAAGACAACAAGCGTCTGGCAAAGTTTCTAGATCGGTTACTGCTGCTATAATGTCAGGTTATCAAGATTTAAAGGAGCTTGAACGTGGTGTTCGGTTATAAAAATTTAAGTGAGTTTGAACGTGATGTTATAGTCGACGCACGAGAGATGGGACATAGCATTTCCGAGGTAGAGAAAAAATTTGGATTTTCGCGTACGGCCATTTCGCGAGTGTACTATGAATATTGGGAATCCGGTAAAACATCAAATCCTCGACATCGCTGCGGCCCGAAAAATATCGTGAAAGAACGGGACAAACGACGACTCACGAAAATCATTAAACGTGACAGACTTACAACCCTTTCTCAAATTGGCGCAGATTTCAATGCTGGAGCATCAACTATTCATCGGACCATCATTGATATGGGCTTTCGGAGCCGAAGGCCTTCTCGTGTACCGTTGTTGACTGCACGACACAAAGCTTTACGCCTCGCCTGGGTCCGCCAACACCGCCATTGGACTGTTTATGACTGGAAACACGTTGCCTGGTCTGACGAGTCTCGTTTCCAATTGTATTGGGTGGATGGACGTGTACGGGTATGGAGAAATCCTCATGAATCCATGGACCCTACATGTCAACAGGGGACTGTTCAAGCTGGTGGAGGCTCTTTCATGGTATGGGGCGTGTGCAGTTGGCGTGAATAAGGACCCCTGGTATATCTAGATACTACTCTGACATGTGACAGATACGTAAGCATCCTGTCCGATCACCTGCACCCATTCGTGTCCATTGTGTATTCCCACGGATGTGGACAATTCCAGCAGGACAATGCGACACCCCAGACGCCGAGAGTGGCTACTGAGTGGCTCCAGGAACACTCTTCTGACTTTAGAAACTTCCATTATCCACTTAAATCACCAGATATGAACATTTTTGAGCATATCTGGGATGCCTTGCAACGTGCTGTTCAGAAGAGATCTCCACCACCTCACACTCCTATGGATTTGTGGACTGCCCTGCAGGATTCATGGTGTGAATTGCCTCCTGCATACCTTCAGACATTAGTCGAGTCCATGCCACGTCGTCTTGCGGCACTTCTACGTGCTCGCGGGGCCCTACATGATATTAGGCAGTTGTACCAGTTTTTTTTTGCTCTTCAGTGTAATTTCTTTTTGAACAGAGTATGTACGTATTTTGCCACTTTATACTCTCCAAAATATTTTCTTGAGAAGTAAATAGAAACGTCTATATTCTTACATGAAAAAAGGAAATTTAAAGTTATTTTAAATTATGACATATTACAAATAAAAATTCAAAATTTCACAAAAAATTTGTCAAATCAGTTATATAATACGTTTACAATACTTTCAGGCAATAATACTATGACTTTAATTAAATACGTACATTAATCTATCACATATAATACAACCAATAAAATAAATACAACTTATTTTCTTTTAAATTATGACAGCTGCTCTAGTACAGTTTGGTAAGCTATGCATTTGTTGTACAGTTAGTTGCAGCTCTATGAAGAAAGTGAGTTTGAGGAAGACTTACAGAAAATAATTTTTATTCCCCTAAATTGCGTAAATTATAAGATGAAAATTTTATTAATCGTTTACAAATATTATTTCTTTTCAATTACATTTTCATCGATTTTACACATAACCATTCCTTTCAAATGTTATTGTATAGACAAATACAATAATTTTTTTGTTTTGTACTGTACCTACATTTTATTGTGTTTTACGCATGACAACTTCCATAATTGTAAGTTTCCGGTAATAACAGATTGAAATTTCAGTTTCAAACTGAGATGAGTGAAATGTGTGTGATTTACATAATACGATGTTATTTTTTGCTGCATGGCAACAGGCATGATAACATAGACCTGCAATGGTCGGTTGCTCATGATCACATTTCTTGCGTCACTGTAATTTTTATAGGCAGCAGCAAATGCTCGTAGCGATAGCCAGACACACAGGCAGACACGTGTCCCCTCCACCTCTACTGGTAGGCAGGTGCTAAGTCCTCTTCCAACTGTTCACAACCAATTACCAGGCCTGTTATCGCGCACATCATCACCTCGCCCTCCCTGTTCATTCATACTTCCACATCTTCACGTAGTTCCACTTTCTACCACTGTGCTACGAAGGCAGCAGCTTCCTAGGTATATTATAGAATTCTTATGTATTTCCAAGATTGTATGGTTATTTTATATGTTATCGTTACTGCGATTGATTTATATGAAATTATACATTGATATCTTTGTATTTGTGTGAAACAAAAGTCTGTATTTGACATTGTTTTAACTTTAAAAATAAATAATCCAGTAACAGGTGTAATATGTATTGTAATTTATTTTCATAAATGTAGCTTTTAGCACACCCATAAAATTTTATACAAATATTTTCTTATGCAAAAGCATAGAAAAAAACTGTTAACCTTATTAGATGAGGTATTTTTTAATAAAATCAATTTTGTTATTTATCCAGAGAAGAAATACGCCCAATCTTGGATAAGAAATGAAAATTTTCGTTATTAATTAATTAATTTACTCATCAAAGAGACTTACTTCGGTGACATATTTTACACTGAATAAAATATAAACATTTATCTTTCATATGAAACTCAAGCCATATTTTCCTTGCGATTTAGGAAGTCTTTACAGTACTTTTTAAAAAGTTGTGCATTTATTGTGTTGCTGGTTGAATCACTATAAGGAGATCCACTTTGCTTCTACCTTAAGAATCAATGCAGATGAACTCAAAAAAATTGCAAGAAGTAAATACATAGTTGAGAAAACAGGAGCTACAATTGCTATTTCCTGTCCAGCCAAAAAAAAAAAAAAGAAAGAAAGAAAAACAGACAATAGATCCAACATTTTTGGTGGAAGTTGAGATGTGGAAGAGTATTGCAGATGTACAATATTCTTGACAATTATTGATCAATTTTGGTTTATAGAGGAAAACATTTTGCAGTGATATTTTAGGTATTGTGCACTCCCTAGACGAAAATTCTGGGTGCGTCCCTGGCCTAAAATACGTGGTTTTTACAGTTATAATTATTAAAAAAAATAATTTCAGTGTTGCGAAACGAAAAGGGTTACTGTGCAACTTGCACACGCATTCTACTATATATGCCCTCTACAGTTAAAATTTGCGTACTTTTGGGCTGCGTCGCAGGCGCAAGAATACCCGTGAAGACCGTTTAAAAAATTAATACTCGTGCTCTCAGGCACCCACCTACTTGGCGCGTGAACTACGTTGCACAGTGTTTGAAATACACGTTTTAAAAAGAAACTTCCTGGCGTGCTTGAAATGTGTTCTGAACACAGTGCATATTGGAAACACTATCTTGTAACCCTTCAAAACCATTAAAAAAAACCTTTTTAGGCTGTTATAGTTTAAAAATATATTATGTACTGCACTAAACTTTGCTACAAAATTTCAACAACCAAATTGTACAGTTACTCATGAAAGTCCAGAAGTGACCCGCAACATGACAAAAATACTGCACGAAATTTACCTGCTTTGCGTGTATGATCGTTGTGAACGTTGACAGTCCTCTGCTTTTGTGTATCAAATGCGCAGAATAGCTCTTTCCATATATATATTCCATTCACGGTAAGTTCATACTTTTCTGAAGCCGTGTTCATTTTCCAGGTTAATACCATATTTGTGTTATTCCCGATATAGCAAGTTCGCATTAGGCATATTACACATTATTTTACCGCGACTGCGTTTATTTAGCCTGAGGGAGGGGGTTTGTAGAAGGCATTTAATCCGTCGTAATTGGTACAAGAATAAATATCAAAACATATGAGCATCCAGAACAACGAAAAAAAGACGAAACTGATGCACACAACCCGTGTCGCTTATTTTAACACGTGAACTTATGCGTGCGCAACAGCGGCGACAAACCACGCATGGTAGTACTGTAACTTTTATTNACAAACCACGCACGGTAGTACTGTAACTTTTATTTTGCTAACATTTGATCAGATTACGTCAATTTTATCAGGCGCGTTTTTTCATAAACTTCGTACGTCCAATAGTTGTCATCACATTCTCGGCCAACAACGGCCATATCGGCTCTCAAGACCTCGTCGTTGAGAGCCGCCCAAATCTCTCAACTGTACTCAGCAACGTCCATTTCATTAGAAAATTTCTTCATCCATCCAACCTCAACGGCACACGTTGAAGAACTTTTACACCTACAGCAGAAACACAGATTTGTCACAACTTTGTTACATAACTAGATATGTGAATAATAATCGGCATTCGTAAGTATTTTGCGGAATACAAATGAAACAATCCATCCAGCAATACGCCCTGTCCCCAATTTAGCTAACTTCCCCGTCGTAGTCTCACCACCACATATTGTTACATGCTTGCTGCTCTGCATCGTTTTCCTTGTCCCATCCCACGTGAGCGAGTGAAACAGTTTGCCAAGGGCAGAGTGGTAACGCCCTCCAAGCCGACAGTCTATAGTTTCAGGGTTTGGAAGGTTGTACAACGTTAAGCGCCAGGTATGTGAAGACAGCGAAGCGACGAGTGGCGGCAAGAGTGACTAGCAAGAGTGACTAGCAAGAGTGAAGACTGCGGACTGCGAGTATCGGTACAGAGGAGATTGAGATTGACGGGCGGGACTATTGAAGTCGTTGCGTGAGTGTAAGACATTTGGAATGATGGCATTGAACAGATCGAATATGTATCAATAATGCGTGTGGATTAAGTGACTGTAACTAATATAGAGGCATTGATAAGGACTATAATTAGATTTCAGATATATATTAAATATTAAATATTGCACTCACTGAGAATAACAAGAGTAATTTTGTAAATAATAGCTGTGTGAACAAATTTAAAATCAAATTTAGTTCTTTTATTTTTATAAAGACCTCTATCCCTCACGAATTCGGATACGCCCCTTTGGCGTCTTGTTACTATATAATTATATTTTTTAGTAAGTTTTAATAGCGTTTTAGTTATGGATCAAGAATTCAAGCACCATTATTAATAGGCCTACTTCGTAAGTATAAAATTTCGTAAAACCGAAAACATCAAGCTGTCATTCGCCTATTACAAGCGTTGAGAAACGTAACAAATATGAAACACAATAAAGTTCAGCAAAAACCAAATAAGCGACACGTTCCACTTATGCAAATTTCTTCCCTAGAGTTAAAAACACGAGGAGACTAGGGCCTACGCACCATATTTTGGGCTAACCAGACAATACAAATAATTTTTAATGAGAAACAGTGAAATACGTTTCCACCAGTGCTACCGGAAAATGTAAAAAATTCCCACAAATCGTTTTATTTTACAAATAGCGTACCAAATCTCAACTTAATAAAACTCTTAATTAAAACAATTTCTTACTAGCTGTTGTGAACACATAACTTCTCTCGTAGTTTCCAAATTCATATTGATTAGGAACTACTTATTATAAATTATTGACAATATACAGATTAAAGTTTTACTTAATTAGAAATAGAACACTTTAATGTTAATAAAATTATTAAATGTTGTGGAATATAATTAATTGCAAAAAACAAAAACAGGCAGACATGTTGCACCTCCACCGATTTTTCAAAGGTTTGTTTCAAGAAGTGTGATGGTACAAGTCTAGCGAGAGCTTTGATTCCCTACTTGAACTTGTGTGGAAGACGTATATCATGAAAGCAGCGACGATCATGCTGTTAATTTGACAAATAGAACTCTTTTTATTTTTAATCGCAGTTTCTGTACTTGGCGCGCAGCACGCTCTAAGAGTCGCAGCAACCGCTTCGAAGATTAATGAAATCTTTTGCTCTGCGTTATCTTTATATTAGATAAGTGATTATGGCTCACTGGTGCAGCACACATAGCTGCAATAATTATAAGAAAACTATTTCCGAAAATTCCTGTTTGTTGTTGTTTTAAAGAGCATAGGTACGGCACCTGTTTTTCGCGAAAATATTTTCGCACAGGCTAGACTCCAATGTCCTATGGCATACGTGCAGTTTTCCTTTGGTTATTGGCCACGTGTCTTTGTCAGGAGACATCCTTACCTGACTGGGCCAATCAGAATTGGCTAACTCTGACACTGAGTATCCGTGATTCGCGGGCAGACATCTGCAATGCGTGACAGTTAAAAAATCACCCAGTCACGAAAGTTAATCTGAGCTCTAGCTAGTGTTTTGGATTACAAGTAGCCTTGAAATATTTCCGCGAAAAACAGGTGGCCCTAAGCATCGGGCACTTTTACCAATATTATCCCGCAGTCTGTCAGCCAAACTAACGAATAAATCCTTGTTGTTTTGTATCGCATCTTGTATATAAACAGCGATAGGGTGTACTCACAATCGTAGTTCCGCGGCAGAATTTCGGAATGAAAATTCCCTCAAAGTACGTGTGGACCTGGGTAGAGTATCATAAATATTGTGAGGCGGGCGTAACAATAATGGCGTCTTCCAATTGTGTGCACTCAGTGCGTTCGAGCGATGGGCAAAATTGAATGAAAACAATTCAAATATTCGATTATTGTTGTATAATCAAATTTTTAATTTTTATCTGCGATATTCGAATTAATTATTTATATTGAATCATTCCTTTTCTACAATAGGTGGAACTAGATGCACTACGCTATTTAAGATTTTGTTTTAAGGTAGTCAGTAATTTAACCTCTTGCGTTTTTTTTATAAACTTTTTAAAATATATTTTTGTCTTTTGTCTTTAAACACAGTTTGTGTCAAAACTTGCATTTAAGTGAAGCGAAAATTCATCGAACATTTACTTTGTCAAAGGAATAATCATTCGTTTCAATTATATGTTCTGTTTATACAACTCCACGACGTGAATGTTACATTCATGCCTAAATGAATGTTGACATCGCAATTATTTAGTTCAAGGAAGTGAATGGCACCTACTGCCAGTTTCTAAAAATTAATTATAGCAATTTTTTTTCTGTTTTCTAGCTCCTTCGTGAATTTCAAAGAGCTGTAAATTGCGTAAAATATTCGAGAATATTTATTTCTTATTGAAACGATAACAGATTCCGAATAAAAAGAAAATAACATAAAAAAACTTATATAAACTACTAGGGCATTTTTCTATTTCATGTTTCTGTCTTAGTTTCCTGGGCTCACAACAACTCCGGAATACACATCAGAACAAAGTCAGTTCAAAAAATGTTCAAAAACTTTAAATTTAAATGTCACCTTTTAAAAATGCACATATTACAACTTCTCATTAACACAAGTGTTACCACTTAAGCCAATAACACCATTCATTTACTCGCTTCAAGAGATTACTTTCGAACGGAGAAGAAACTTGAATATTCGGAATCCGAATGATTAACTCGATTTAAAACGAGCATAATATAATACAATTATATTTTGAGAATAATTCCATTTTGATCACTAAACTGCGTTCTGAAAACTAGAAATGTGCAATTGTTACGTGATTTCCCGAAGCGAGTGCTTGTTTGTCGGCCATATTTGTACTCAAAATGCTGCGCGGACTCTGGAAAACAGTGCGGCATAAATTGCACTCAGCGCGCATTTTTTCAGTGCAATTGACAGTTGGAACCATAGACTAAATATGAGGTGAACAGCTTATTCGTCTTCTGCGCATGTACCCAACATTGACCTACCCCAATCATACACAACTGTCAAAGTCACATGGTCAACAGTAATGAAAATGTTTGGTTATATCTTAATTTTTAAATGACAAGCACTATTATATGGATAAAATACTTTCACCAATTTGAATTTAATCAAACTGCATTACAAATTGGTTAGAAGAAGTATACATACATCTCAAAGTATTTTTCTACAAATCAGTTTTCTAACCTAAAATCCAAACCACGCCGTTTTCGTTAGACGTGTTGGCAGAAAGGCAGTTCAATGTTGGGACACGGAGATTGGTTGTGCGCAGCCAGCGAGATCGGTCTACCCCATCTTTAGTCTATGGTTGGAACGTGGGAAAACAACTGCACTCAGTGCGAGTTCCGGCAACTGGAAGACGCGGCACTCGGCCAGTGCGCACTGAGTGCAGTCCAGCACAGTAATTGGAAGACGCTATAGTCACGCCGACCAACTGAAACACGAGGATGGTCAGCAGCCTAGTGTAGACAAACGTGGAAGGTACTCCTCCTGTCGACAGCATTTTCGTTAGTGTTCTAGTTTCTCTGTCTGTGCCAGCCGTTTCCCTTCTACGTGGTGCCGCACTTCATGGTCTTACTGATCTGTTCAAGAGACTCCAACCATTTCCTGCAGCTTGTTGTTTGAACCTGTCCTCCCCACCGCCAAACACAGTAATCTCGTTTATGTTACATTACTCCCAGTCTTCTTCACCACCTCTCAACCTGTTCTTGCAGTTGATGTTTAAAAAAACTTCAGTTGTGGATTTCTAGCAAGCCATATAATGCTTAAATAGGTAACATCACGCTGCAGTAGCAATTATGTTTTTGTCCTCACTGCATCGCCCCTTGTACTTTCCCTGCAAGAGAGTAACTGTTCTCGATTCTTGGCAAAGTCAAACATTTTTTTGATATAAGCTTAATTTTGACCACTCATCTGTGCAAAATAGCTAATAATGTTTGCTTGAATCTCGCAGCGAATTTTTTATTTCCGCGTCTGTAAGGTACCACTGCATGCGTATTTATTTACGATTTTATTCTTAAAGCCTACAATTTCGTATTGTGTAAATATAACTGTATTCGCACAGAAGTATTTTAAACAATTCCGTTCACAACAAATGCATTTACGTGCATGTTAATTCACGAGCATTTCAGTTCCTTTAATTTTTAAAACTGCGTATTTGCAGTTTGGAATAGGTCTGTGTTTCTGCTTTTTAATAAATTACTAATTAAGTTACTGTAACATGTTTCGTGGAGTTGNTAGTTTGGAATAGGTCTGTGTTTCTGCTTTTTAATAAATTACTAATTAAGTTACTGTAACATGTTTCGTGGAGTTGTACACACGCAGTGCGTTCGCTTCGCTACAGCTGCTCGAACAATCCAGCTGTTACCGCCTCCTCAGTCGCCTGCTACCATCGGCACTTCTGTGCTTTACTTGAATTCAGAATAAGCTGCAAAGTGTAAAGGTAGGTAGGGCTTAACGTCTCGTTGACAGCGAGGTCATTAAAGACGGAGCAAGTTTCTCAGAGAAGAAGGAACGGCAAGGAATACGCCATGGTCTGTAATAAGGGGCCATCCCAGCATTCGCCCGGAGTGATTTCGAGAAACCACGGGAAACCGAAATCAGGATGTCTGGACCGGGAATAGAACCCGGGGTCCTCCCGAATGCGAGCCCAGTGATTTACCACTGCACCCCCTCGCTCGGTCAAAGGGCAGAAGGAAGGGACAGTGAGCACTATGCGTCGTGCATTATTACCAGCCATAACTTCTGCACAGACCGCGATGCTGTAGTGGTCAGAGTAGACAATTCGCCTCCCACCACCGCGAACTTGGCTCGATTCCCAGCTGACTCTCTACAGAGTCTCGATTGTGGGGAACGTGGCGGGCGCTACCGTTGGCGGGTGGGTTTTCTCGGGATGCTCTAGTTTTCCCCGCCCTTCCTTGCATTTATTCACTGCACCATCTCCGCCTCATGCTATCCCTATCAATGCCAAAGACCTGCGTTGTTAAGCGCCGCTAAAATGTCTCACATTCAGTTTCTTACACACACCTACTTCGTTAAATATTACAAGTTGAAACACAAGGTATATATTTTTTTTGTCATGAACACTTTGTTCAGCGAAAGAAACTCTATTAGCATTTTCAGTAGTGGCAAATTTATTTCGTCCATGATTGTCCAGCGAGTCTCGAAGTTTTACGAACTTGGTCACTAGCGGAAGATGCACTTCCTTGTTTGATAATCGAGAGATTATGTCATAATAATAAACAGCGGCGACAAAGGAAAACCTTGAAGCTAACTGGCATGTATAAGCATAAATATTTATAATATTTTACGAAGTTCCTAACAGTATGACAACAACGTTGCATCACACTACAGAGTGTCCTGTTAAGTAGCTTCGTGTTACTAATGCATACATTACAACTGCAAATATATTCATGTCGAGTGACACTCAATAACCGAAGAAATTCTCATAAATTTCTCGTCTTGATTTTTAAAACCAAACTGTTTGAAAATAGGTGTGATTTTATGCAGTTGTTATTCCGATAAATGAATGTTTCTTAACATTACTTCAGTGTGGGGTTAATTTCTGAAAACGTAACTCTGTCAAACCATATAATATTATTTGAATATATTTATTTTTATTTTATACGGCTATTTATTTCTTAGTTTTTCTAAACAAATAATAATAATAATAAATATTTTACTAATTCCATATGGTGAGACAGGCTATTGACATAATATTTAGACAATATATTGAGTCATATACTATGCCTTGCCAAATAAGAAATTGCATAATTAATGTCAAATACATTATATTACTCAAAAAGTGGTAACCCCAAAATTATTTATATTTCTCCACTTTAA
>NQII01009660.1:0-18584 GCA_002778355.1 Clitarchus hookeri | reverse complement strand
AAGTTCAATTCATTACTGTTGTGAAATGAAATAAAATTTTTCCTTTTCAAATATAAAAAAAATGTTTCTTCATGTTTTAATCACCAAACAAAATGTTGCATAAAACGAAGCCATCTGGTGGCGAAACGGAGTTCGCCGGGTTTGCTAGTTAACAATAAATATACGTCCTTACGTTTTGCCAATATTTTCCCTTTAAATAAAACTTATAATACTTTATATATTGTATTAAAACATTTTCCAATGCGACTTTTAGAAAAGCTATACCTAAGTTGTTTTTATAAATGTATATAGCTACTGTTGTATCCATAATACGATTTTGCAGCTGATTTGTGAAACAACTAGTACAATAGTTGTATGTCATTTTAAATCATTATTTTTACCATAGTTTTTATTCACAGTAGTTTTTTTTTTCATGTCAGAGTTTTAGCTCAAAAGACAGACGAATCATTCTCACATTTCTGACAATTTCTTAACGCCCTCTGCGTTCGTCAGTTCTGNTCACATTTCTGACAATTTCTTAACGCCCTCTGCGTTCGTCAGTTCTGTGACTGGACAATTTTCGTTGAATTATGTTTATTTTAGGCCTGAAGAAACACACCAAAATCTTTTTATGTGTGCATTGCGACATCCTGAGCTACAGACATTTTACAATCTCTGTTAAGATTCTATACCGTCCACTTTTTTTGTCATTGTCTAAATTATTCTCTGTCCCCATTTTTTTTTCAGGGATGGCTAGTGCTCTATCAACCCTCCCCTTAAATGCGTCTTTGTTCCTCTGAATGGAAGGTAGTATTTCTGACTACATTTTGTTTAAATCATTTTGTTTTGGATTGTTAGAACTAAATGATAATTTTTTTTTTGCTAGACACAAATGACTTTATACTTTCCGGAACATTTTCTAATATTATTATTCTACTTTTAAGTTTCATTTTCAAATATACATACCATTTGCAAGTTTCTGAATAGTTCAATGTGCTTATTTATATTTATTTCCTTTTGTGACACAAAGATTTTCTTTTGAGGAATGAAACATTTTGGTTTTTATAAATATGTATTCAACTATAAATTACATTATTACAGCGAAATACTTTTTCCTTCAGCTTTCCTCCATGTGTACACTTTCATATTTCTTTAAGAGTCATGCGACACGTCATACGTGAAGATATTATTATTTCAAGAGAGAAAACATTATTTTGAAATTTTCTTCATAGACAAAAATATTTCGTATTCCCAATTTTTTTTTCCAATAATCATTATTTTTTCACTTTCAAATGTTATACAAAGTACAATAGTGTTCTCTTCTTTTTTTTTGACCCGACATAACAAACTTACAAATTATTTGGTTTCAAAACCACTAAGTTATTTCACAATTTCCCAATAACTATATGGTTTTCTCCATTAAAGTGCTTCCAGTATGTCTTTAAAAATTTGTCTCAAAACATCTTTCACGCATGTTATTAGTACTAGCGAGTATGTAATGATTGTGATAGGACCTCTGCTAGTCACGACATCCACTGATGATGGGGAAACACAACTGTGCTAACTCTCCACCGAGTTTCGGCAGGGATGGAAGTGCTGGTTTCTTCTTGCGAGAGGTCACAGGTTCGGTCACGCTGACAGTCTTACGTTTAATGCTGCTGGATAGTTTTTGAACTGGTGCATTTACAGCAGCTGGCAACAGGTCTCAAGATGAAATGTTGATCATGATTGACAATTGGCTCGCAGATGGAATGGACTTGGTCAACACACAGTCTGGAGCACGCAAAGGTTTGTAATTTTGATTTTTGGCAAATTCAATAACTTCGTCAGCAGAACTCGGTATCTTGGTTTCCGGTTACATGTAGAATACGTAACACTGCCTATAGCACGTGCAGTCCACAATCTGCTGGCATGGCTTGACAAATGATGACTCGTGTGCATACAGCATATGATACAGCCCGTCACATTCCTCTGTAAATGCTCTCAGTTGGCCTCCTTTCCAGTAAGAATATGTTACTCTGCTTAATCCAGGTCCCATGCTGACATAGTGGTTATCAGGGTGGAATGTCGCCATCTTGCTTAGCCGGCGGTCGACGACGAACTGGATGCAGGAAAGCTTCGTCCCGTACTGTGACAAGTATGTCATCATAGCCGTTATATATAAATCTCGGCAAGTAGTAGCAGAATTTTAGAAATGAGGTCACAGAACGTTTCGATGCATTTACACCGGCTTCTGCAAATAATTTGACTCTCCGCGGTCCCACTTTTAGAATCATACTGCTGGGTTCTATAGTCCGAGGTACTAACTGTTAGACATGTATGTAGATTTACAAAAACTTTTACGGAGATGTAGTGTTAACTTACAGAAAAGCACTCCGTAATGACGAATAACTAAAATTAGCTCCGTAAATATAAAACGCGGAAGCTCTTCGTATTCTTATGGCTTCGATTTTAAGACATGAACAATGCCGATGATACCTGAAGCTTATAAAATCCCGTCTTCAAAATATTACTTCGCGTAAAATAGTAGTAGGTGAGGGGCGAACCTATCATGGAGTGCCAGTTCTCTGATTCTACTACAGGACAAACCTTTCTGTATACACAGAGAAATACGCGCACATAACGAAAATAAAACCATTTTCTCGTAACGTCGTTTTATAAACCGCAATATAAACAACTAGCGCTCTAACACGACTTGAAACTAAGAGAGGCGCGTTCGTTACTTTCGTGTAAAATCCATATTTACGTAAAACAGTACTTAGTGTAAAGGTGTGGTAGGTGAGTGGTTCGAGTTATTGACTTAATTTTTCGATTCGTGTTAAAATCCCATTACAGGACAAAATATTTAAACTTTATTTAATTTCTCTGTTATACACAGTGAGATACTTTACGAAAGTAAACCTATTTTCTTACCCCTGTTTGTAAACCTTAAATAAAAAAACAAACTCGCAAACACTCTAGCATGACTAGAATTTAAGAGATGTACATACATTATTCTACATTAATCCCGTATTTACAACATTGCTGCTTGTAGAAGCATGGTAGGTAAGTGGATCACATGTTTAACTGTTTTTTTTTCCGAGTTCAAATCCCGCCACCGGAATTTTTTATTTTTAACCTTTTATAGTTTTTTTATACACAGTGAAACGTTTTTGTGTTACCCTTTTTTAATAAATAGCAGATAAAAAAAACTTCCAAGTTTATGGACACGTTCCGTGAATTCACGGAGATCTATGTGAAATTTACGGAGATAACGTTATTGAGAAAAAACGACGTCTATAATTTCAGGAAGATGCCTGGATAATTTGTAACCAGTACTTTCCGTAATTATACGGGCATTTTTTCTAACAGTGTGGGTTCATGGCTGTGTGCAGTAACCTTACTTAAATTGATATTGTAAGATAGACTTCACACGTTAGCGGTGAGCACATAATCTCCCAAGTAACTTTTCCACTGTCTAAAATTGTTGTAAGCCGCTCACCCGAACAAAACTCAGTCCATCTTGTAATGATGACACTGCCGGGCCGATGAAGTTCATATGCGACTTTCTGCGAACCCCAGCGCTGTCTAAGCTGCTCTTAACTTGCTTACGATAACAGACGGCTTGTAGTAGTAAGAAGTTGGCAGTCAGGGCGCAGATAATATACTGGAAAAGCAATGAATCTGCATGGTACTGGACTATGAGACATACACTCATCTTCAACATTTCAGCTTACCCAGTGTTTGAGTCCATTGCATGCTATAACTTATTCTGGTAAGCTTGCTGGCTTAAAATGAACTCTATGATAACCAATGGACACATACTCTTACTTTTCAACATCCAGTGGATTAAAATTTACGTACATCATTTTGACTGCTATATAGGAAGGCCGAAGTTCAACTGAAGTATTTTATTCCTGACTGAGGCATTATCATGTACAAAAGTTCGAGCATGCAAACGTTTCCAATAGGCTTCAAACGAAGGTACGTTACCACCCTCTGGTTAAGAACCCGCAGGTCAGTATCTTCGATAAACTGCACACAGTATTTCGGTAAATATACTCTGAATTATTTTCTTTTAACACTCGCGTAGTGCCCTTCGCCATCATATCAATCAGCTTTTTGCACTATGCAACATTTTTCCATTTTTTTTTCTATAAGCTCGAACGTGATGACCAACTGTGCATGCAGGGAAGCTGTAGGTGAAACAAAGTATTTTTTTTTTCTCTTTTTGCCTCCTGCTGCCGAATAAGTATCACACTCTTCACGAAAAGTCTTACATGTGTGCATTTTTTCCATTGCCGACAGACTTCATACCATTGTAAGTTACGTGCACCAGGGTCTTGTTAAGATCTTCCATGTCCCTCTGCAGAATAAGTTGAACATATCGTTTTGGCAAATGTACTCTAAAGTAATTGTTTTATACACACATAATGCTATTCCCGTAGAATGTACCAGTCTCCTGGAAATCAGTTGCGATGTATTTCTGCCCTATCTTCATGTCACAAAGCTCTTGTACTGAACTGCACTATTCAATTTTCTATAAGTCCATTCATGATGATTGTAACACTTAGTGCACGCAGGAAAGCTGTAGTTCAACTGATATATTTACCACATCAAATCCTGTTTTTTATACATTCGATGGTAGCTGACCTCATTTACATGTTTGTCTTTCAGCTTGTACTTTTATTTGTACCCATTAGCAACTGACCTCATTTTCGTCTTCCAGCATGTTGCCATCATCTACACAGTCCATAGCCCACCTCTGTAAGACTAGTGCGTTGAAGCAGTGACAAGCAAAATAATACTCACATGCATTGCAAGTGTAGTACGGAAAAATCTCTGCTGACACCATTTCTATGCGACAGTCAACCACTCCTGTGTTCACTCTGTCTTCTTGTTTGCTCATATCGAAAACTAGGAGAGTTGCAGTGCTCATAAATTCACTCGGTTCTAGCACTGGTTATAGCACCATAGTAGCTTTTCTGGAAATTCGCAAACGTTCCATATGGCATCATGTAAGTCCCATTCGTAAAATCTATATTTAATTATCCACAGGGAAAGTTTTCAGAGTTGAGAAATATTTTAACATTATTTATTTTCACGTGGTCGAATTTCGATCAATCTGTACTGACTACATTTTGTTTTCCCGTCGTGAATGCAACTATGATGTAGCGAGGCTTCTCGCTTGCAAAACGAGACTTTATATTCCCATTTACACTGACGGAACACGGCACACTCGGGTAAGTTTCCAAACTCCATGTTCGGAAATCGATATTGACGTTTCGTCCCTTCTCGGCATATTTCAAAAACTTTACATGCTCCGACATTTTTAATTGCACATGAGGTAGCACCCATTCGATGGATTGTATCGACAGCGTCGTAGCTTCTGGTCCAACAACATCCTGGATCGCATTCGTTTGCATGTTGGGTAAGAGAATAGCCAATTCTTATTTGGAATTAATAATTACATGCCTATAATCCACTGCGAAAGCTAACAGCATGGCTAGTGGGATACATACTTCGAATTTTGCACCTTCATAAACTGGTAGTTTATAGTCTGCTTCGATTCCCCAGCCAGCCATTTTCACTGAATGTAGTTGGTTGCGTGTAAGAGACAAGTAGTTCTTTATAGTAAACGTAATTCCAACATCCCTTGTCGAATCTACTTCAACACCTCCCAATTCATAAGAAATTCTGTTAATCATGTACAGTATACCATATCTGATGATTTGGGTTGTTACATGCATTTCACCCTCTTCCTTAATAATCGTCCCCTTACCTCATATATGAATTACATGCTACTGTATAAATGTTCTGGTTTTGCACTGGGATTCGAACCTTTGATGGCAATGCATATGGCCCCGGTAGATATGGTAAATACTAGTGAAATTCATTTTTTGTTATAGAACTTTATAGCTGATGGCTTCTTCAATGTTAAGTATTCCGGCATCCATTTTTGCAGATTTTGAACCAAAGACTTTTGAGTAAGTGTACGTTTTCGCGTGTTAACACACTGACTGTTCACAGCCTACTGACCTTTGACTTGTTACTTCTGCCAATTTTTATAATATTTTTCCTCTTAAAATTCTTTCTCATCTTTCTTCAAATGTAAACGTAAAGTTATTTCTTCGTCACGGAAATTAATCAACCTGTCTTCTTGGTTGACTACTCGAGCAACAATTTCTTGCACACTCTTAGCTGTAACTGGAGCACAAATAAGTGTTTCAGGCACCTCGACAAGCTTGAATTCTGGAGGTACAAGAGCAGAAAACTCGTGTAGTGTGTGGCTTGGCTGACCATTCAGGTCAGATTGCAGTTTATCCTTATAACATTCACCGGCAAAATATTTACTGGCAAGGATGATTCATGCACTTTACCTGTCTCGTACATTTTATTCTCGAAACCTAGCATGGAAGCTAGTTTATCGTGTTTTGTGACATCAATGTTTGCATTGCAAATCATTTCACTCTTCAAAGTATTGGGGTTGCCTCGAAGAAGCAATGTTACATCAGGCTGTAGCGAGCGTTTCGCCTGAGGCCCCATTGTCCGCTCGAACATAATGGAATATACAGTAGGAGACGTCCACATTTGGGACAGAAAATTATGTATGGAAATCGATTAGTACCAGAGACAAGGAACCGTCTAATTTAAGTGCAGGGGAATGCGTGGAGCGAAGCTCCGAGCTCTTGCCCGACAAGACCAGAGTTATAGACATGATTGATGCAAGGATGCTATATGCATGCCTTTAAAAGAAATCACATTATTCGTTTTAGAAGCGAATGCACAAGTGTCCACAATTACGCTCGCTTGGTAACGGTTTGGCATTGTAATTATACCTCCGTTTCATACCGAGCAAATACTCACTCAACTCAAGGGATGGATGTAAGTTTCCAAAGCTATCGAAATAGTCGACTCTGTTTCCACTTTTTTGTATGCAACCCAGTGAGTGCTTGGACGTCTAATACTATATCTAAATTTACGACTGCCAACTCATTATGTGTAAGTTTCTGCGGTAGTCCATCACGCATGTACAAGCCCTGGAAATTTGGTATTCTTATCTTGCATGCAAATATTTTTATGTCCATGTCCGTAAGGGGGCATTTAGGCAATGATTTCAAGATCGCCCTTTTGTCCCTTTCCCTCGACCTTTCCTTTTTATTCTTTGGCCTCCACCAACTATCGGATATGATCTCAGGTACAGACCTTTGCCATTTTTTTTTACAGATTGCGAGTGACTCCAGCTTTCGGTTCTGTCGAATTGCTTCTGCCAACTGCTTACCTTTTCATTTCCCACTGTTTACTTCACTGGCTATACCGCTAGCACCTCCGAAAAGACCTCCAAGAGCGCCCAGTGCGGGCAGAACGAAAGGTAGAAAATTTACTTTTTTCTTCCTCCTATTACATGCATTTCTCCGAGTTCTCCTTTTATATTTCTTCTAGTTGAATTGCATGCCCATACCTTGCTTGACTTTGGTTTTCATTATCTTGGAAACATCCCAAGCAGCTAGACGTTCACCAAACTTGGACTTAGTGATTTTGCAAACTTCTTGGCTTTGTGGGCTAGAACAGCATCAGCAGCGAGTTTTTCGCTCAAATTGTTACAGCTCGCATAAGCAATATCGCGATCTTTACATATCAAATCCAAAGCATTAATACCTCTGTCACCCTGCACAAGCCCTTTTGCAAACTTTGTGCCCAGTCCACATTACTCGTAACCGGGAATGCGTAGCTCGAGTGGAAGCTTGTTTATAAGCGAATTCACAAGTCTATACCCACTTTTGGTCTTGCCCCTATGGGGAATTACAACAGACTGACCACCAATCCACTAGACAGCTCCTTTATATATATATACATTTTTGGAGAGTATCCGACCACTGCTCAAACTAACGAGTGCACATTTAAAAGAAAACGATCCATAGAGCGATGGGTATAAGGATACTGCTCATGCAAAATTCAGCATTATTTCGTGTCTGGTTCTGGTCTGCTAGCAAAAATCGAAGATGGATATAATCTAGAGTATGTCTATTGGGTTGATGTTAACGAACTTGTTGATAGATTGCGGCTGCTAATTGCTTCACAAAGAGCTGGTAATAATTCCCACACTAACAAAATTACTAATACTATGGAGGAATTGCGTGAAGGAGGCTTTATACGATGAGTCGGGCAGGAATCGCTAGCGAACTGCACAAGCCGGCGAGACGGAATTATCCAAGATGCAAAGTGATGGTGTTTGGATTGCGTGATTTATACCATACAGATTTGGTCATAATGATTCCACACACACATGTGAATAAAGGATTCAAGTATATGCTGACTGTGATCGATTGCTATAGCAAGTTCGCTTTTCTGTAGCAGTGAAAACCGAACGAGGTAAAGATGTTGCTAAAGCGATGAAACTCGTTTTGGGTGACAAAGGCCCACAAAAAAATCTTGCAAACCTATCTTGGATGCGAGCTCTATAATCCAGAATTCCGGCATCTAATGAAGAAACACAAGATCAATCATTATTCTACACAAAGTGGTATGAAGTGTGCTGTTGTCGAAAGGTATACTCGCACTTTGAAAACAGCGATGTGGAAACAGTTCTCAGCACAGGGAAGCTACAAATGGTTGGGAATATTACCAGAGCTGGCTTCCAAGTACAACCACAAAATACACCGTACAATAGGTATGTGCCCCATCGACTTCAAAGACAACTCGCTTCGACAGACAGTTTACAAGAATGAAACAAATTCTTGATATTCGGAAGCCAAAAGCTAATTTTGGAGACTACATACGTATATCAAGAATGAAAGGAACATTTGACAAAGGATATGCACAGAACTGGTCTAACGAACTGTACAGAGTCGTCAAAATTCGACATTATGAACCTCGCTCCTACATTCTCGAAGACCTGGATGGCTAAGTTATTCGGGGTGGCTTTTATAGTGAGGAAATAATCCTCACAAAATTCCCTGACACTTGTCTTGTAGAAAAAGTTTTGAAATGTAAAGGCAATAAAATCTACGTTTGTTGGATGGGACCTGCAGATCAAAACATCATTGGATTGATAAGGATGCAATCATGAATAAATAATAATGTATTAATTTTCAGCAAGAGTCTGCTAGTCATAAGAAGATGGTACAAGCATAAGACTGCACTCCAGCCTGGAATTGGTGAGCGGACAGAAGATGATTTTGTGAAAAACTATCTACAAGAAAAATGTATTATCCTGTACAAACCAAAATTTATTTAATGCAAATTTTTTCAGAATATTATTATTTTATTTTTAGGATTATTACCTACTCATGGCTGCATGCCTACTTCCTGGTCTGAGGTCTAATAGACATACCCATGTCTTTACTGTTTCTAATTTATATTAATAAAAAATTCAGAGCACTGGTTGTAGTGATAAAAACAATGAGAAGTTATTTACAGTGCCTTGTCAACATGCCTGCTGTAGGAGTTAACATAACGAATACATACCTCTCGAATATACATACCAATGCCTATAACATTTGGCAAAATAATAATTTCCATATATATTTTATGTATACATCATTTAAACCTATTCTGGCACACATGTTACACCTAGAAACAAGATGTCAAGGTGGAATAACAGAGCATGAACTGGAAAATTCCTATATGGTGGCATGGAATGATAGATTATGAAGTAGAATGACGAAGCATGAACTGGAATATTCTTGAAACAAGGTCATGCTATTATTAGATTGAGTGACTCATAAAAATTTTGGGTGAAGAAATTTTTTGCAGGAAATTTTTCAGATTTAGAGAGAAATTCGGGACATTTTTAGGAAAATTCTAGAAATTGTTAGTGTTTTTCAAGGAAAACGGGAATTTTTGAGGTCAGGGTCAAAGGTCAAGGTAATCTCTGGTTCTCTGCCAGATGCCACTATTAGTCCACTGCCTGATGCCATATGGATGGCGGACGGATCCGAGATCCGACGCCTTACACCTATGCCAGATCCCCCACTATCTATCTACTCCTCTATACTTATCCCTACTTGAAAAATTGCCACGTCAAAATTGATTTAAATATGGTGACTTCATTTACATTATATCATCTCATAACATTATGTGGAGCACATACATATACGAGTCACATTCGTACGACTATTAGAACTCGACTACAATTAGGTTCCCATTTATATAATACTGCAATTTCTGTGTCTACCTCACAAATTGCCTGTTACATATCTGATTGTAGTGCTTACACAAAAAATTAATAAAGGCCACACTTATATAAACTAATAATACCATTCTTGTTTCTTAAAAGTGACTTGATTTCTTTGGGGATAGAAAAGAGAACTGCTGAGATATAAAATAAATGTACCAAACGTAAGGGAATATGTAAAAATAAACTTTACTAATGTTTGTCTGCAAGTAAATTTTATTTGCGTATATAAAATATATTCGGTCAACACTTTAAACGATTTTATACAACATTTAATTTATTGTTATCATCACTAAGATAAATGAAGGAGATTTCGATCTACCAGTTAACTAGGACTTAATGTTAATTGGGTGTCATTACAGTACTGTTTCAAAGTTCTGTTTGTTTTACGCAAACATTGAGGAACATCAAAGAGAAGGTAAAGTGAAAAAGAAAAGTGAAGAAGCAAAAGAAAGAATTCAGCGANCGCAAACATTGAGGAACATCAAAGAGAAGGTAAAGTGAAAAAGAAAAGTGAAGAAGCAAAAGAAAGAATTCAGCGAGATGGTAGAACGCAGTTAGCAGAATCCTTAAGATGGTTGAAAGTATACTCCGTTTGAGACCGTAAAAGAACCATCCATCTTCTTTAGACAACTTCAGCTTTCACTTTTACGCGTGTATTGGAGAAAGAGCCAGTGGTACGTCAAGCAACTACCGACAAAATGTTTTACATGTTTGCTATAGAGACCGTGTGTTAACACCCCACTTCGTTTATAAAAGTTTATTATTTTACACCGATTTTATTTCAGTTATCAGAAAGGGATGTGCTGTACATGTATAGCTTTTTGAAAAACTATTTTAAAATTTNACACCGATTTTATTTCAGTTATCAGAAAGGGATGTGCTGTACATGTATAGCTTTTTGAAAAACTATTTTAAAATTTCTCTTCACCAGTTGACATCTACAGGGATCAGTTAAGTAGTTGTGCGGTGCAGTTGGAAATACACTTAAAACTTTGTAGTAAAGATTGTTGTCAACCACCGTAGCGTAATTGGTAAACACAGAGCTTACAGTGCGAAAGGTCGTGAGCTCGAATCCCGGTGGAGTACCGCTTCAAGACGTAGGCTTAAGTTTTGTTTAGTGTTTAAGGGCCTCGTCCTCATATTAATAACCAGCAGTCAAGAACAATTACAAATAGTACTAATAAGATTGAAATTCAAACCATCCACATCTATCCGATTTTGAACAACCCACAACAGCTGAACCCAAGCAAATGACAAATGTTGTGCTTTACGTGAGTGCATCGGTTAATTCCGCTCCTTCAACGTCCATTTTAACTCTCAAGAGAATGAAAGCAACTTCAGCCGATATAACTCCTCCCACGCCTGCTGGTACCACGACCATTGTAATTTTCACGAACACACAGCTTATCTAGCTGTGGACCCAGCGTTTGCAACAACACGTACAAGGGTGGGTGGAATTTGTTTGTTTGTTGTTGTCTTGCATGGACGCNTTTTTTTTTTTTTTTTTTTTTTTTTTTTAGAAATGTGTTTTCTTTTGTTCGTCTAACCAATTAAGTGAACTTAACGAACTTAATTTAAGTAGTATACCTTTCTATTTTCAAGAAACCCATACGGAAATTGGCAGTGGTTAAAAATAGCCTGCAATACAGTGTCGTGAGTTGACAGGTCCGTGTTTCCTTGGAAATAATTAAATTACCAAGAACGAATTCCTGTACTGAAAGGTTGCAATCAATGTCCGACTTCCAAGGCCTTTAAACAGAGCGCAGAGCTTTAGTCGTATAACTGTCATTTAAAAAGTGTTCAATAGTTTTGAGTGGTGTCTGCTTACAAATAGCATTTAAGTAATTTTCACGTCCGAATTCTAGTTGCAGTTTTCTACGTCTCTAACGTGTAATTTTTTACAGTGAAAAAGGTGTAAAATGAGTATTTCACGGTCATTTTTAGGTGTGAAACTTTCGGTGCAGTCTACGTAGCATAGTGTAGGGACATGTAGCACACCTTGTCATTATTTCACCATGAAATGACAGGGTCACCAGTGAAAACCCAATTGAGGCGAGTTGAGAGAAGGACTGCACGCCAGTTCTGTGCCTTGCACATAAGAGACAATAAGATATTTGATGCGCGTACCTAGGTCGCCCTTACCGCTCCCAGCGTATATGACTCTGACACGTGAAATACCTCCAGCCAGACGGCGCGCGCCCGTAACGTGATTGAGCATCGTTCGACTAGACTGAGCGCCAGATATCTGCAAGCTTGAGCATCACAAAGAAGGGCGGTGTCACTGGCAATTCCTGGACTCCATTTGGCAGTGCGCGAAGAGTTGTGTTAACCATCTGTCCATCACGTAAAGAGTAACTAAAAAAAAAGTTGACAACGAAGTACGAAGTAATGTATATTGTCTAGGATTTTGTTGCGTTAAAGGTCTGTGTAATTTTGGTTTAAGAACGTCGGTTTTAAAACCGATATTCTGCTTTTTGTATTCATTGTTAAATTTTTTTACGTGTTAAATTATGTATGGAAGTCTTATTTGATATACAGTGTTATTCATTGATAGTAAAAAGTTTTGGAGCAAGCTTCTTAGTATCCCATTTTTCATAACTTTCCATTTATAGCGTCGTGATAGTCTATCGCTGCGTACTGGAGTTTCCTTATCGACAGAGCATTGCAAAATATTTTATTTCCTCCTTACTGCGTTGATTGTATTCCTTTCGGTACCAATGCAGATGAGCTACAATTTATTTTGTACGCAAGGTTAAGAAATAATTTTATTCAGCCATGCATATTATATTCCGGTTTAATTTGTGTATCGCCTAATGCTTGGAGGTATTCAATGTATCGCTGGCGAATATCATTTATTTTTATTTTTTATGCCGTATGGTACTAGGCTTCCTTACAGTTATTAAGGTTGCATTTCTAAGAGAAATTGTTAATTCCTTACGTTCAGCCTCTATTTCAAAGAGTTCAACATGTAAATCACATTATGTGTTTGAGATTGCGGTTTTCTTTATATTTCTGATAAAATAATAAACATATTTTTTAACACGCAACTGTTGTTATCGTTGTAACCGTAAGGCGCACATGCTCGTAAAGATACTTTATTAAACTTAATAATTAATTCACCTTCGCATTCCGAACTTTTTTAAAGAGTCAGTATTTTCCATTCAGTTAGTAAGAAGGATTTTTTGCTTTTGTGTTTTTGGATTACTTCCTCGTCCCTTGCTCCCTTCCAAGAGGTCATTGGCCGGCAGCAGGCTTTATAGAAGCCGACGTTATAGCCATAGTCTAATCCATGTTATTTTCAACTTTTCTGAAGCCCTGCTAAAGTTATACTTTCAGGATATTCCTCCGCCATGCAAACAAACCTTAATCAAGCCTATAAAATTACAGTGAAAGGACAACGCACCGCATTCGTGCACAACCACTATACCTTACTAAGCATTACCAACATACCTATTTTCTCCCTATTTTACTCATAATAGTTATAAGTGAAATATTATAATTTACATATAAAATACAATTAATAGTTGAAATTAACAAAAATAAGAATCTTTTATGCTAACATATATAAAACGCATGTGAAACATGACAGATTTAGTAAACAGCCATACACATAATACATGTGTTAATTTTTCAAATGTTTGATTAAAAAAGTATGAAGAAACCGCTAAAAGACTATAGCAGACTATTGGCGCGCAGTGCAGCGGTGAAATTTCAAAGACATTCAGAGAGAGAGAGAGAGAGAGAGAGAGAGAGCCGCTACAGAAGTGTGAAAAGTGTTGCAGCTGGACAGGAGCTTACACTTTATTATATGAGTTAACAGTATAATCTTTGGTTATTTTAATAGTTTATTGACACATAGCTCATGTGTAAATATCTGTCCTTTGTTTCTAGACGATATTCAGTATTTATATTTTATTTGTTATTTTTCATTTCTTTCCTAGAAGGTAGTCGGCATTAAATGTTTATTAAACAAAAGTTCTAAATAAAATTATTCTGTTTGTCTCTCGTCTCGCCATTGTTGGTTGGCGGAGAGATGTGTCATGGTCAGACGACAGCCAATCGGAGGACAGGAGACAACATAAGGAAGGCAGAAGTAAAATAGAGTATAATTTTTTCTTTACAATGCTCACCACCTCCAACGATGGACGTGTGCATGATAGAAAAAAAGTTTTTAATGAGAGAATAAGTATTTAAAGAGAATAATAATAATACGTAACTGAATATAATATTTCACGTACGTGCTGCAAGATTCTTTTACGATTATTAGAAGAATCTGAACGAATTATATTGAGTATTTCGTGTTTCAGAAGATAAGAAAATAATGTTGTTAATTTGTTGGAGACGAAAAAAGATTTAAATAAAAAAATATTTTGAAATTGAGAAATTTTACATATCTAATTTAATTGAAAACGGCGACCAAAGTGTTAAATGGTAATTTGTGAAATGTCTGAAATGTAACACACTAATGTGAACGTACACCTAAAGAAGCACACTCATATATGACACCCGGAATCCTAGTTCAGAACCTCGTGGCTAGAAGGTAATTAACTGGCTACAAACACGTAAATATTGGGTCTCGCTCGTGTAACTGTTTATATTTAACGTTCTTTTTTAAATAGAAAATCTGTATAATATGTTTCAACCACATTGGCGAAAGGCGTTCCGAAACGTTGCTGGCCAGTGCCGCCATTTTGCTGGCTTTTAAAAGTACATGGCCCCAAGGGGTTTTTTTTCCCCCGCTTTCAAGGCACAGCGATACGGGCGATAATGACACGAGCGGCGCTGAACCTAAGTGCAGTGCAGTGCTTCCGCTGTTACGCCTTCTTGTGCAAATTAAATCTGTAACAGGGTTCATTACACGCGATGAAAGTCCACTGATTAAACTACGACTCTACAGCTTTATTCTTCTCCTACCTATTTAGGAAACTGCGCAGGAAAGCTCTAATAATGCAATTTCTTATTTACGATTTCTACGATATTTTTTTCTTATAATAAACTTAATATTATAAAAAAAACTGTATGAGCTTAGATAATTGTTTTTTTATATCTTTTCTGGCAAAAATCGTATTCCCAGGTCATTTATTTGGTGGGATACGCGTAAACGCTCAAACAACGAATGTACAGAAAATATCTCCGGACTACTAACTCTTAACACCGAGAATGATGGTGAAGCGAGATAAGTATGAAGCAGCGCCGAATGCAAGAGTGGGGGAAACGGGAGACCCCCGAGAAAACCTGCCGGCCAGCGGCATCGTCCGGCACGATTCCTACATGCGAAAATCTGGAATCGAGCACGGTTCACATAGGTGGGAGGCCATTACACCACCGTGGCCACTACACCACCGTGGCCCCTTGTGAAGTTAGAGTTCACCGTACAAGCAGCTGCTTCCCTTGTGTCTCTTTAACTATTCTGAAGCCGAACCGATTATGTTCGTGTCGAGCCCTCAGACTGAGCGAGGTGGCGCAGTGGCAAACCACTGGACCTTCATTCGGGAGGACACGGGTTCGAATCCCGATATGTCTACCCTGTTTTCTGTTTTCCATGGTTTCCAGAAACCTCTCCAGGCAAATGCTGGCTACATGCCATGGCCGATTGATTCCCCGCTCCTGGTTCCCTAAAGCCGGCCCCACACGATACCCATTTCCGTAGAAGTTATCCTACCAATTTTCTGCTAGCATTTCTGCTCCCGTGTAGGTTACAATCCAACCCCCTGCAGAGTGGTCTGGCTCCGGGTATAACAGTTCTCGTACCCTTGGGTATACCCGAAACGGTAATAGAACGTGTTCTAAATTTCTGCCGTACCCATGGCCCCCGTATATTTTCTGGGGTCCTGTTGCCAGACACTGTGGCGGGCCTCAAATTTTTTAGCAATAATTTCTTTTATGAACAGCTTTTTTAGCGCCCCGCGTGCAGCGTCTGACCAGTGGCCATAGCTCTGGTAAAGAAAAGCTCATCAAGTCCTAACAAAAAACCTCGGTCTTTTCCTTAATAAATAACATATTGTAATCTGATGAGCATTTCACTGCCAGGCCTAGGCGCTAGAGTTATTGTGAAACTGTATAAACATTAACATTATAATGTACACCGATTTAAAAAAAAATAGAAATGATTAAGTTATAATTTTAATGGTTACTTTAAATTAGTATACAATACCATACTGACAAATTTTTTTGTTATATTATTAAACACACTTAAGATTACAAAAAAAGAAATCAAACAAACTTTATGAAGCTTAAGGCTTTACTGGTGTTAAGTTCAAGTTCAATGTTCAACTCAAGTAGCAGTACACAACACTTTCCTTGCTTTCTTCTATGCAAATTGATTAATAACGTGTGAAAAGTCTACACTCTTTGCAAGTTCGTTCTCAATGGCTAAAACTGCAAGACTATTAAGTCTATCCTGAACTGTTCTATTTCTCTGCAAAGTCTTCAGTGAATTTGCTAATTTGCTGAATGACCTTTCTGCAGATGATGCTGTCACGGGCACTGTACAAAAAAGCTTCAGAGCAATACAAAAGTTTACAAACAGAGATTGAAGTTTTTTGTCATAAATAGATTGCAGAAGAAATAAGACATTTTTTTCCTCCACCAAACACAGTCGAATAAATCTTTTTCATGTGCAGAATTTCCTCCAAAATGTCCTCAGACAAATCCTTTTGAAATTTCTGCACAACTGTTTTCACTTTTGACTTGGATTTTTGTTCTTCGATGTCCATGAAGTTCAACACTGGTGAAAACATGTCACAGATGTTTTCAACAGCAAAAAATCTTGTTCGGATATCAGCCATTATGAAGTCTAACACAGAGTACATGACCGAAACTTTGAAGGCAACTTCTCGCGTGTCTTCCTCCGTACTGCCACTGCCACTGCCACTGCCACTGCCACTGCCACTGCCACTGCCGGATCCATCCTTATTTCCCCTTATTACTGCAGTCTGTCTTTGTACAGGATCTGAAGAAATAGAGATTCCTACTTCCGTGGCAACTAGTTTCACTTCTGAAATAACATCATCAGAAGAATCACGCAGCATTTATAACTCATCTAGCAAGTCTTTGATCAGTTTGCATTCAACATTTAATGTTATTCCCTTGCTTTGAATAACCACATTTATCTCATCAATGCAGGCAAGAACTTTATGCCAAAATGCTGTCATCACTAATCCTTTAAAGGAGTTGAAGTACTTCTTTAACCCCACAACTGTGTTAAAGGCATTTACAGTTAGGTTTGACATCATGGAGTTTTCTGAGAATAAATCCAACACTTTCAAAACACCTGGATAGTTCTCAATTTTTTTGACCAGGCCAATCGCTAATCGGACGTTCTCATTTCTACCATCAGTAAACTTAAAAAAAAAAAAAAACTGTCGAAATCGCTTGCCAATTTTCCAAGCTTAAAAGTTTAAAAATGGAATGTAAAAGTTTAAAAATAAACTTTTCGTAAGCGATCTCCAAGCAGTGTGCAGTATGAGCATTCCACAGAAACAGTCCGAAGGGAGTACGCTGAATATTTGAGTTAGTTCGGCGCACGTGCTAACGTCAGCTTCACGGCCCGACAGATACAGCCAAATCACACTGCGCTCTTAATTAATTACGCAGTTCGCTCGATACCTTCTGGCTGCAGCCCCTCTGCCTTTCCAGCCCGGTACGAGCCAACTTGTCATACAGAGATCCGCCCGAGTGAGAGGCGAACATCCGACCAAGCCGATATTTGTCCTCATTACCATCAGGGTGTCTTCTACTCTTAATTAATTAATGCATTACGCATTCTTTTGTGAGTGTTCAGCACTTAACTGCAGTCGGCATTGGCACAAAATCACGTAAATTCTCCTGATTGAACTTATTAATATTGTTTCTGGTTTTACTGCAAAGCTTATGTATTCTTGTGACTAACGCGCCACCGTCTCATTACTACGATATGATGGATTTTCTCAGCGTGCTCTCATATATCCTACCAAACATATTCCATTGCGGATATAACTTATTTTTACTTTAGAACGACGCGGTGGTTATCGTGCATTTCCCACGGTACGGAAAATTGAAATTACTTAACGTAAAACGCGCCATATTGAGATTAATAGTCTTGAAATGTTTTTTTTTTCGTTTCATATTTGTTTGTGCGGTAACGCACATATCAGTTTATAATTATTCCAGGAATATGACTTTTTGTCAGAAAATGTGTAAATCAGTTATCTAAGCCCGAATATTTTTTTATCGTATTACGTGAATTCAAAAAATTGCGGGAATGATAAAAAAATATATAATTTTTAGAGCTTGCCTGTGCAGTTTCTTTAAGAGTTCGGAGAATAATACAACCATACAACGCAGATTAATCAGGAGGGTTTCGTCTGGTGTAGTAAATTACGACTGTTATAGGTACAAGTTGCACAGTACAGCGCACCCACTGCACGCCTTGCGCGTTGGGGCGATGAGACACTAGGCGTGCGTG
>NQII01009659.1:0-42818 GCA_002778355.1 Clitarchus hookeri | reverse complement strand
GGGGGGGGGGGGAGATTAAAGACATAAAAATTGATAAAGAGGATGTTAGATAATGTAAAAGGTACAGAAAAATGTGACCATGAGTACTTAAAAATGGAAGAGGGAAAAAAGGTGAAGAGGAGAAGAAATACTCAGTATAGCTAAAAGCAGGCAGTCAGATAACCAGGTCAAAGAGTGGGAGAAGAAAAAAAGACTATTTTGGGAAAATGAAGAGAAAGAGGAAGCGTGTAACAGAAAGTAATTTGTTTATGAAGAGTCTTGCTTCCATGGACTAGCAATTTTAGTTATCTTGTGCGTAGTACTGTAATGTATTTCTATTTATTCTTTGTGGATAATTGTTTTGTTGTGTTTTTGTGTAATTATTATCTGCATTTATAGGCATTTATCGCAGTTTTAATGTTTGAAAATTGTATAATTGTTGTGATAAAAAATTAATTGGTGAAAAAGTTTTATTGGCTGTTCATACAAACAATAAGCAGCATTTTTAGTGAGGGGACATGCTATATATATAGTTTGTCTCAAGTAAAGTTTGTTTTTCTTCTTTTTTCGTAATTAAGGGATAGTATTTTGTACATTTTTACTTAGATTTGCATATTTTTAGCAAGTCCTTTGATTAAGCCTGAAAATTTGCAATTTTTACACCTAAATATTATATTGTCAAGTTTTTCAGATTTGGTATAGTTGTAATTTGGAAATTAAAAAGTTTTGTTGAAAGATGAGTGAACTTTCTCACATTTGTGGTAAGAGGTTTGATGAGGTTGGCTATAGGAAAGGAGGCCAAAATAAAAGCAGTAGAATTTGAACTTTAGTATTTGTTCCATTGTGGAACACTGAAATTCTTTTCAAATATGGTACCTGGTGCCTAAGTGACAATCTTGAGTCTGTAACTGCCATTTTCCGATGAGACACAAAAACTTGTTCTCATCTCCTCACACTTCTTAGCACAAGGACGACACAAGGAGTGCTCAACTAGTTCACAGATGAAAACCCAATATAAAAACTGGTCCGCCTGATGTAGACACCCCCAAAATTTCCGAAACGGTTGCAGATCACAAAATGTGATTTTCGCTAAATGAAATTACGTACTGGGGCAAGTAATTTACAGTAAAGCGACTATTCTTAACACGCGTATGGACAGAAATGATTAAATCATGCATGATTTTTCCCCTAGAAACATACATTTATTTCAATAGCATCTGAAAGTACGTGCAAAGAGGAATGCAGTGATATAGTATATTCAATACAAAGTAACACAGAAACACCAAGAAATAATTTGCATATATGATTAAGTTAGGTGGGATTGCATGAGGCAGTGGGCCTGTACTCACAGCTGTAAGCAAGTAACACGGGCCATGACTCATCCTGGCGAGACAGCTTCTAATAGCAACGCAGCATCAGTCCCCGTGATATTGCAGTGTGTTGCTGTACGTATGCAATGAAGTTCACGAATGAGGAAAAACTGGACGCTCTACTCATTTATGGTGAGAGTGGCAGAAATGCCAAGCAAGCCGTCAAAATGTATGGTGAAAGGTATCCTAATCAGACGCCCATCTCACTGCAAAAGATACGAAGAATTTTCACACTTCTCTTGTCATGAGGCGATTGGAATTCCACAACACGAGTTCGACGAAAGACATCTACGGGCAAGATGCATCAACACGGTGTGTTGGCATGTGTCGATGCAAACCCCCACATGGGTACGCGAGAACTTTTCAGGTTCATAGTAATAGTAAAATAAGCGTGTTACAGATACTGCGTGAACAGAAATTCCATCCATATCACGTGGCTCATCAGGCAATACATGAAGGTGATTTCCAGTAGTTTGTTCAGTTTTGTAGGTTTGTTCTGATGTCTGTAAGGGATGACAGCAATTTTCTGAAGAACATGCTATTTACCAATGAATTTACCGGTAAATTTAGTGTAAATTTACCTAATATGCACTACTGGGCGAAGGAGAATCCTTGTGGGGTCCGGCACGTGTAGCACCAGTGACAGTGGAAAGGGAACGTGTGGTGTGGAATCATTGGAGACTACATCACAGGGCCATACTTCATTCAAAGGACAATGACTTGCTGTACGTTCGCCCATTTCCTCAGAGATACCTTACCAGCACTTCTGGAAGACATACCGCTCAACATACGTTGTGATATGTAGTTTTAGCACGATGTTTGTCCTGCACATTTTTCTTTGTTGATGAGGCAAGAGTTAAATGAAATGTTTCCGAATTGGTGGTGTTAGATGACCAGCTCGTTCCCCTGTCCTCACACCTCTTGATTTTTTCCTGTGAGGAAGACTGAAAGATAAGGTGTACAACATGGTTCCTACAATGGCAGAAAACATGTAGGAATGCATTGTGGCAGCTTGCAGAGGCATTACGCCAGAAACACTTCAGGCCGCTCGTCGCTCGCTACATGTGCGTTTACAGGTGTGTATTGCTTTAGATGGTACACACATCGAGCACATACTTTGAAAAGACCTAATGTGAAGTATTTCAACCATAACTGTGCTATTTTGTACCATGCTTGCGGATGTGATTGCATTTCTCCTTAGGTTGGTTTGTTCTATTTTTGTTGTGCATCTGTACACACTCGTTACTCAGTACAGATAATGACTAGGATACAAATCTCCTGAATTACGTTGGTATCTGAATAAAATATAATGTATTGATATCAGACTTGCACTCACATTGCCCGTCTTCCCTCTGCTGTGGTGCTCTCCTTTATCCAATATCGCATTCCGTGCCCCTTGCCCCATTAAGGTAAGCGCTATGCTGCTATAAGGAAGTGGTCCTGCCAGGATCAGTCAGGGCACGTGTTGCTTGCTAATAGCTGTGAGTACAGGTCCACTGCCCCATGCTACGGGCCCACTTAACTTAATCAAATAGCACAGTATTTCTTGGCGTTTCTGTGTTGCTTTCCATTGCGTATGCTATATCATTGAATTCCTCTTTTCTCGTAATTTCAGATGTTTGGAAATAAATGTTTTTTTCCAGGGCAAAAATCATATATGATTTAATTATTTTTGCCACTACACGTGTTACGAATAGTTACTTTGCTGCAAATTATTTGCCCCTGTAAGTAATTTCATTTAGCGAAAACTGTATTTTGTGATCTGGAACAGTTATGGATATTTTGGGGCATAGCCCGTATACAACATGAAATGTACAAATTCAGTGTAACTAAACATCCTGCCCACCTTGAAATCACGTATTTCAATTACTCTTGGAGCAAGTGACGCAGGTTAGTAATATATCCAGTGACAAATCTTTGACTTGTATGAAGTTGAACCATGTTGACTATACCATCATCTAATGGGAATGTTGCAACTACGTGTCCAAGTTTCCAGCAAAGGAGGCAGATAAGTGTCCTAAATTAGCACCCTGATGCTAGGTTTCACATTCACTCCACTCCTTTTTCACTTGGGTCGAACTTAAAGCTGATGTAAGTAGTCCTTGTGCCACTGATGCCAGGAGCTCTGATGATCTTGCTGTAGAAAACTCCATTTTGACAGGTGGTTAAGAGGTACTGACGTCAAGTTTTCCTTGGGCAATATTTGCTGGGATCACAAAGTTAAGAAGTGACTTGGAGTTGCTGTGGTGGATTCTCATGGGTCTGTAGACACTGATGTCGGTGGGAGTGAGTTTAAATAGCTTTGACCTCTGTGAGTACAGTGTAAAACTTCATACACCAGGAGGTAGCTACCTATATTTTTCAACCAACACTATCCCGGGCTCCCACAGGCCTCCAAAATGGGTGCATCTGGTGGATTCTAGTGTCACGTTATTTCTTGTTCGCCCAACTTACTGAAGATAACTGCACTGTTAGATGGGTCTTCAAGAAAGGTACACATAGCCTTCAGATGGTGATTGGTACTTTCATAGTTGGTTGCACTGTCACTGAATGTATGTGTACAACATCCATGATGCCCCCCCATAATCCTGCAAAATGCAACAAAGAGTGCTTCTGTTGACAAATCAGAAACCATTTCGAGATGAACTGCCTTTGTGATGAATCACACAAACAGGTGTCTGCTCTAAATATTCATGGCTTTCAGGCACAAGCCATTGTTGTGGAGAATGGACTAGTGTAGTCCACTCCCAACCTTCAGAAATGGTTTGGCCTGAGTTATTCATGCTGCAGAAATGTTACCCATATTAGGCATCATGGAGTTAGGACTACAGTGAAAACAAATGACACCCTGGTGTAGCAGTTGTCTGACTACGTCCCTGCTACAGACAAAACAAAAGTCATGTTGAAGTATGTAGAACATTTGCTGAGGACCAGGGTGCGGCAAATCCCAGTGAAGCTGATTGGTGATTAGCTTTGTCTGATGTTACTTACTGGGGAGCAGGAAGGAATGCTTCTGACAGTATGGCAAGGCTGAGGATTGGAGTCTTCCATCCACCACGAGGACTCTTAAGGTAACAGATGGGTTTCACTGAAGACAAAGTACTTCAAAATTTGTAGTCCATCATCACAAAACTGCAATGGGCTGCTGAAGTTGAGAGGATGGTTGGGTTTGTAATAATCTGGGCTGTTACTAGCCAATTTCCTAAGATAAAAACCACTGGAACTGAGCATCTGTAAAAGGTCACTGCTCTAGCTACCACGTCATTCTTGTAAGTGTCCGAGAAAATAAACTTTGCAGCATGAGGATAATTGCTCTTCTCACCTTCGGCAAGCTGGTGAATAGTTTGAATGGCCAGAAAAAGTACTGCAGACACCACAGGTTACTGTCTTAAGACAATATTCATGGACAGGGTCAGTCTTGTCGTACCATCGCACTTGGTGGTTCATTTGCTGAACGTCAGTCGTAAATGTTACTGTGTGCAGGGGTAAGTGAAGAATAAGGTACCATACTTCACACAGTATTTTTCCTCTGTGTTAATAGAATATTATTCAGAGACAGTCCTAGGTTCTTACGGAGGTATAAAAAAGAACACTTAAGTCTTTTTTTTTTTTTTTTTTTTTCCAGCACACAATGATGATGTATATAATATCCAGATTTTGCCATTTTGCCCCAAGCTCACAATTGGGTACCTCCATGTGGCCTTCTGAAAGTTAGTCTTTCATGAGTCATCATTTAAGAGTTTTGAGCTTTGGCTGGTGAAGGAATTTCTGTTCTAGGCATTTAAATGGTCTGAGAGCTTGTGTCCTTGGCTGTCCCAGTTCTGGAGTTAGTCTCTTGAAGGGCAAAGTCAATGTAAAGTGACCATCAGACCTTCATTTTTGGGCACTGAAATATTTCATCAGCAGTATCAGGAAGTACAATTAGAACTTCTTCTAGCTCCCAACATTTTTTTATGGTGTCTTCAAGAGGCGTGCCCGAAGCATGAAACTAGCCAATAAAGGGGAAGTTGGAGGGGCTAATATAACCATAATCAGCCACCCAAATACTAAGTTCAGTGCTGAATACGATCACTAGTCAACAGCAATGGAAATAGTTCTGCTCCAAGAAGTAAGTCAGTTGGGCAAGGTGTCCAAAAATGAGCACCTGCCATTTTCAAGTTGTACAGATTTTGCTAGTGACCAACAGCAAGATTAGTTTTTGGCAGCAGGTCACTTATCTTATTGAGAACCAAAGTTCAGTTGTAAATACCCAAGGTTCATCACCAGTTGGCTGGATCTGGCATGTGGATTTTCCCTTCACTAAAAAGAGACACACTTCAGAGAGTCCCTTCATAGAACGGAAACACTTGTGCTGAGACATACTTTGATTCTGAAGGCAACTGTTGGATGTTGGTTATAAAGTTGGCCTGACTACCCGAGTCTAGCAGAGCTTGACAAATCTGAATGGTCCCAGCAGAATTTGTCACTCAATCATTTGCTGTTGCCAACAAAACATGATTTTACTCCGGTGCTTGTCAGAGTTGTGGGTGGGTGTTTGCCACTGACCTCATCCTCGCTCTTAACCTGCTGGCTGGTAAGAGTACCATCTGTTTCTGAGTCTTGTAGTGTAGGCCCAAGAGTCTTCAAAGTGAAGTAGGGTATGATGTCGTGCTCCACAAGTCTTGCAGTTGTTCCTTGAGTGGCAGCCCTTGGTCTTATGGAATTTTTGCAAGCAGTTCATAGCTGCATAACTAAGTCACTTTGTTACTTTAAATCGCTGTTTGGACAACATTTCTGTGAACTGTGGACATTGTGGTAGGGTGTGGTGGTCTTGTCATATCCCACACAGAGAGACAGTTTCACCTGAGTGTCCGAAGAATGAGCATGTCCAGTGTGAACACAGTCCCAATGATTTTCCACTGGATGATTGGTTATGTCTATAAGCCACCCTAGGTTTCTCTTCACCCCTTAAAGCCTCTTAACATTCGTTGTCATCATTCCAAGAAGGCTGTAAACTCATCTAACATTTGTGGGTCAGAGGGGATCTGTGATGGCCAACTCCCACTCTCTGCAAAGCCACATGCCCAAGACCTTGAGTGCAGTCACATTTTCCTGGGTAATTGATACTAACTGATATAAGTTTGAAGAAGTCGCTGCAATGAGAGGAGGGGGCCTAATCCACTGTGTTCGCTAGACAAGGGTAATTTTGCAATTGAGTCTGCAATAGATCTTATTTTATAACACGGATCATCATTCTATTGTACACTTCTTCATCAAAGTCTTTTTAACTCCCCCGTGGTGGCGGCAATAAATAATTGGCCTTCCTCAAAGCTCTTGCATATCTGATCCGAATCTGTGCAAGTAGTTTCTAACAGGCCACGTTGACTGACTTGGATCAGCCACTGCTTTGTCTGCTAGAGTTGATGCTTTTTGCAAACAATTCTCTGCTTGACACAGTCTCAAATGAGTCGTAGCAACTGCTGCAGTTGAAAGCACCATCAAATCTTGACAGCCCCCTGTGGTGCCTTGGAAATCCCAAGTCTGCGTCACCACAATCTGTTCCATCTGTTGCTATTTTTTGCCTCGTGACCTGTTCACAAAAATCGTTCTTGATGGCTTGTAAATAAAGGTGGTCTCAGACCCGTTCTGTCACAACCTGTTATCTGGCTAAGGACTCATCTGCCCAGCTCAAGGCAATCTCCCTGACTGTCTTGCATAAGTTGTGTACCAGTACCTGAAATGCTTGTCCCCAGCATCTTTCCCGTACGGACAGCCAAAAGCATTAGTATCGGACGCGCAGTTCTCACAAACCAATGTGGCCAGTCCACTGTGGTCTGCCCACGTGCATGTCTTCTGCCCATTTGCCTGTTTCACTCGCACTTGCGCTTATTATAAAACAACTACCATTACTTTGTTCCTGTTACCGATCTGGCGCAGAGGACCAAAATGGTCCGTAGTGGAAAACCAGAGGGGGACAAAATTACATTTAAAATGCAGCGTCCGGCAAGGACACGTTCCTAAGCAGCCGTCTTGAGTCTGCAACTTCTATCTCGTGATGAGAGACAAGGACACAAGAAGGGCTCAACTAGTTCACACTAAAACAGTAAAAAAAACACTGCATATATACAACATGAAATGTACAAATTCAGTGTAACCAAACCAAGTTTATAGTTTGAATCAAAAATTTTCAAACATGCTAGTGAAGTAAATTTAAGGAAGTGATTAGAGAAAGTCAGGGAACACAATTTATTAAAAGGTAGGAACTTTGAACAACCCTCTGCACACCTGGCATATTTCACTATGTTCTGGTTTATAACCACTTCCCACTATTAGACCTTGTTTGACTATTAGGCTGTTCAGGAATCATCATGAATTAATTACAGAGAAGTAAAGAGTCTTAAGTGAATATAATTTACTAGACATAATTTTGTACAAAAATTTTAGTTGACTTCAATTTCAGATTAGAGAGGTGTATTGAATATAATGCAATGTCCTGTTCTGTCTATAAAAAGAAAATGAACAATCTAGGGGTTGGAGATAAAGTGTCTATATTCTGTTTTAAACCCTCTGAATTTAAAAGTAATATTGGAAGTTAATTTATGTTGCATCAAATAAAATGTTTTGAGATCAGTGTATTCAAATAGCTACATATTTTATTATTTCAGATGCCGAAGAACATCTGGCGTGAGTTTACATATGTAATGGGTGGCATTAATAATGTACCCTATTATCTGAGAAAAATATGATAAATTTAATATATTAAGTAAAACACAAAATAAGCCACTAATATTTCTTACTCGATCATTATGTATCAGCAAGTAAAAATTAAATAAGTTTTGTTGCTTGTACGATTTGTTGAATTTATTGAATATGTTAGTAATATATCTTATTTTTATGTGTACGAACAAAATCAGTTAATTTCTTAAATTTGGTTGGATTCCAGTTCAGCAGAAATATGTAGGTTTGTCAAGCCTGATGTTATGGACTCATCTCTGAGACACTTATGTGTTTGAAGCTTTCTACTGTGCTTGAAGCACAGGTAGCAAAGCTGCTTTTTAAAGGTATTGTAGTTATGTGCATACTCCGTTGCTTTTGTGGAATAGGCACTGTAGTGATTTGTACAATGTGCAACCACTCGAAAATTGTAGTGGTTTAAAATTGGTTACTAGTTTCAATGCTGTACCTCTGCAAGTTTTGTCGATGCCCTGTAGGTATGTTTTTAGTCAGTCCCTTAAGAAAAAGTGGCTATGACTAAATTGACTGGTTTCAAAATGTTTGCAGTGTATAAGATGTGGGAACTGTTATACTATTTAACAGATTAGTAGAAGCAAAGAATGCAGTAGCCAATAAATAACCATACACACAGCAGAGAACTTCAAGAACTGGGACACATGTGAAGGTTTCATTGTGTTCATTGAAGTGCATCTGTGGATAGTGGCTATAAATTCTCACCAATTTATTTTTTGCACAGAACAAATGCCACTCTGTTTTATCCCGAGTTGTTTGAGACGTGTGTGTTCGTTATGTAAGAAAAGAAATTGGAAATATAAAAAGCGTAAAACAATGCTGCAAAGCAGTCCATTCTCCTGGTTGATGGATGCCTCGGTTATTTAGTATAAGAAATGTGCTGATAATGCAGCCATCTCTTTATTAGTTTACGTGAGTTGAAGTAGTGTGAAATTCGACACAAGTGAAGTGTTGCAGAACAGTGTGACATCTAAGTAATTTTGCAAAGAAATAAATAATAATGGTGTATCAGTATAGCTTCAATCTATTAAATATTTTAATTGTGTTTAAGAAACCAATAATCTGCAGATAATGATTTAGTTGTAAATTACTGCAACTTTCCTAAAGTAATTATAATTTTCTTTAGCACTGTTTAGTTTTTTTTTTTTTTTTTATTGATACTGGGTATTGTATCCATATATCAGCAATGCAAGACATTTTGCTTTAAAATGTTTGGTTAAACTATTATAAGTTACCTGTAATTCAATGTGACAGTTGTTACAAATTTGGAACTTCAGATTTGGATGGTACAAATATTCATAATAATCACCTCATATCATCACTTTGTAAAAACCCAATATTATTGTTTGCTGGTTATTAATTTATGTTTGAATCAGAGAACCTCTTGGGGTAAATGTATAATTCATTTGTTGGTTTCTACAGATTACCTAAGTATGCGTAAATTATATTCAAATCTCGTGGTGTAATCATTTTCACATTAAAAATATAAGCTTTTTTAAAGAGCAAGAGTGAAGACTAAATTTGTACATATAACTTCCAAAATTTTAACAGGAAAGGTTTGGTTAATTTTTAAGAGACTGTTTCTAGAGGGAAGTGCTCCGTGCTCCCATCCTGATGGAGGCAGTGAATGCCTGAAGGCCCCATTCATGTTTAGACTCTGTGTGTAATGCTGTGTTGCAGTGTGTGATGGTGGTAATTGGTTGTTGCAGTGCGAGAGATGCTGTGTGGGGCTGGCTGTAACCTTGAGGCAATTTTTGGGCTGCTGCAGGCTCAGAGCTGTCCAAAGGTATTGCCTTCTACGGCTGGAGGGCGACAGATCATAAACATTTTTATGTACTGATTACAAGAGTAGAGTATTTACAGTAGCACTTCCATCTTGAATAATTTGTGGTGCAGCATTATTCTATAAAAATGTTTTGAAATATGAAAATACCTTGTAGTACTTATTTTTTTACCCTTTTATTCTATATTTAAAAAAATGGGAGTATACCACAGGTGGTGCATGTACCTGATGTAGGGAGTCTTATGTAAGTGGTTTGGAACCCACTAAACTGCATGCCTCAATATTTTAATGTTTCCATACGAAATTCAATAAACAAGAAAAATATCAAGGTTATTTAAAGAATGTTGCTAAAATTAATATTTTAAAAACATGCAGTATCTACCTATGTTAGTTAAGGTTGCAAGTAGGCCACTAGGCTACCAAAAATATACCAAAGGACAGGAATTCAAGTACTCACAGTGAAGTACTTGTTGACAGGCACACACCCACACAAAGGACTATTCTTTTTCCATGTGGTTGCTGATCGCTACGTTTCTCTGGCTAGGCCAGCTTCATCAGGTGGCGAGTTGTAGAACACTGCAGTATGGAGGAAGGGCACTGTTGGTAGTAAACCTAGCAGCCAGGTGGCAAACTAGGGTGGGGCGAAAAAATAAAAAATTTGCTNAGGACAGGAATTCAAGTACTCACAGTGAAGTACTTGTTGACAGGCACACACCCACACAAAGGACTATTCTTTTTCCACGTGGTTGCTGATTGCTACGTTTCTCTGGCTAGGCCAGCTTCATCAGGTGGCGAGTTGTAGAACACTGCAGTATGGAGGAAGGGCACTGTTGGTAGTAAACCTAGCAGCCAGGTGGCAAACTAGGGTGGGGCGAAAAAATCAAAAATTTGCCGGTATAGCTGAGTGTGGTTTGTGATTATCTTATGTTAGGCCTGTACTGGTAACTACCATACTGCAGTGTCCTACAACTCGCCACCTTATGAAACTGGCATAGCCAGCAAAAGTTAGTAATAGTACAATCACGTGGAAAATGTGTTGTCCTCCATTGTGTGTGTGTGTGTGTGTGTGTGCATGTCGACAAGTATTACACTGTGAGTACTTGGAATTCCTGTCCTTTTATATATATTTTAGTATATGCAGTATACTATGGTCGTTCTTGAAAATGTAAGGGAGTGAACTACCTTATTTACTCTATTCTGAACTGCACCATTTTTTTCCAAAATATTTTTTAAAAAGAAGCATACAGCTAAGAATGATGAACCTCAAAATTTTGCAAAGTGTTTTTAGAAGCTTGTTATGAGTCCTGTGTGCAAGACTAAAAACGTAGAAAGCATTTCCACCTATTAGCAACTGAGAAGAAGATTAAAGTTAAAATGGATCACCAAAGTGCATTGTTAAAAAATATTTTTAATTGAATGCATATGCTGAAAAAAAATTATACACATCACTCACAATTGTCCTATATATTCTGCTGAGGCATTCTTCGCTCTGCGGTAGTGTGAGTNTGTGCAAGACTAAAAACGTAGAAAGCATTTCCACCTATTAGCAACTGAGAAGAAGATTAAAGTTAAAATGGATCACCCAAAGTGCATTGTTAAAAAATATTTTTAATTGAATGCATATGCTGAAAAAAAATGATACACATCACTCACAATTGTCCTATATATTCTGCTGAGGCATTCTTTGCTCTGCGGTGGTGTGAGATCATTAAACCGGCATTTAAAAATTTTGAAAAGTGAACACAAAAACCTGCTACATGTGGTAATACTTCATAAATAGAAATGTAATTGTAAAAGAGAACATGTATGTATGAATAGCAGCAACATGTATTTGGTAGTTGCATGGTTACAGCAACAGAATAGTAATATTTTAATGCATTTTGAAATCCCAATTCAGAAGAAGTGATTTTTTAAAATTATTTTATTAAACTCTTGCAATTCTCCCTTAAGTGCTCATTGAAAGATTTATGATAACAGTTCTGTTCCTAATTTCACAGAGTATTTTCACTATATTTATTTTGTAGTTGTTAAAAATTTAAATACTTACGTTGCATCAAACCACAAGAATACGAGTGAGTAAGTGATAAATATAATGATACATGATCAATCTGATATTGAAATGAGCTTTTTAATTTCCGGTATTAAATTTTTACCTTCTCTTCATTTTAGTGAGTGAAGAACAGTANACTTACGTTGCATCAAACCACAAGAATACGAGTGAGTAAGTGATAAATATAATGATACATGATCAATCTGATATTGAGATAAGCTTTTTAATTTCCGGTATTAAATTTTTACCTTCTCTTCATTTTAGTGAGTGAAGAACAGTACAGGCAGTTCTCAACTTTCATACATTCGAGATTCGTACAACTCACTCTTTCGTACATTACATTTATCACCTTTAACACGACCTGNTCTCAACTTTCATACATTCGAGATTCGTACAACTCACTCTTTCGTACATTACATTTATCACCTTTAACACGACCTGTTTGGTCTTTCATACATCTAGCAACCTACCAACATATTGTTAAAGCACTGTTAGTTGCCATCTAATACTGCCTGCCATGTTTTCCAGCCTTTGCAGATCATTTGTCATGAATGTTTAGATATGGCTGTCATATTAGCACAATACAAATGAGTGCTTAACGAAACCCCTCTTATTTCATGCTTATATATGATTCAACTTTCACTCACATTTTCAGAGAAACACATTATCTATGAAAGTAGAGGACTGCCTGTATGTACTGTAAAATAATTGTATCTGCCAGGGCACTCGCTGCTTATAAATTATTAAAATTGAAGGATTGTGCCATTTTTACGAGAACAAAGAGAGGTTAAAGGGATGTGAGTCGTTTGGGGAACATCGAGGTCTCTTGTAACTTTGAGAATGCTTGCAACTTAACCAACATGCATGCAAACAGTGTGATAATTGTGTAAGAATCTCGTTTCTTGCCTAAACAAAATGGCGTACCAAATATGACTTGCATCTCCATTGCCCTGCAGCCACGGTGGCTGAGTGGTCAGCCTGCTCGCCTCCCACCAAGGCGAACCGGGTTCAATCCTGGCCAGGTCACTCTTGGGTTTTCGTATGTGGGAATTGTGCCGGACAATGCTGTTGGTTGGCGGGTTTTCTCTGGGATCTCCTGTTCCCCCGCCCTTTCATTCCGGCGCTGCTTCATTCTCACCTCAATCACCCTCATCGGGCTCTCAAGACCTCGCTGTTTATAGAGCCACCCATATCTCTTCACTCGCTCAATCTCCATTGCAAAAGTGTCTATAAATACCAGCCTTAGTCTCATTGGCTGACAAACTGTCAAACAGCTACTTTCCATATTGTGCTTTCTCCATTTTCCGATGACTTAAAGAAACAAGTTTGGCTCACTCTATCCTCTNAACAGCTACTTTCCATATTGTGCTTTCTCCATTTTCCGATGACTTAAAGAAACAAGTTTGGCTCACTCTATCCTCTATCCTCTTTAGGATGTCAGATGCTCCAGGTGCATATCTGGAAATGTGATAGCACACCATTCCATTTCAAAGNCCTCTATCCTCTTTAGGATGTCAGATGCTCCAGGTGCATATCTGGAAATGTGATAGCACACCATTCCATTTCAAAGTTTACAACATATAAGGGGCACTGCTCATGCCTATAACTACATTAGAATGACATCCTTTGCCTCTAAATTGTGTAAGTTGGAGCACCCTTACTTTAATGAGGCCATACGACCTATATTTTAAATTGAAGTCTAGTACACTTACAAATTTCAAACAGGTGATAGTGGGAAAATACTCCCTTCAAATAATAAAAAGAAGTGCAGTTTTCTATGGGGGGCAGTTTATTTTAGAGTAAATATGGTATTATGTGCACATGCCAGCTAAAAAAGGAAGGTGTTAAGGAAAAATGGGTGTTGCTTACATGGTAAAGTTAAAAATGCCAAAAAAAAATTATCACCACAGAAGTTTACATTATTTTGCAGTCATCAGATCTCAACTTATGGTCTTTACCCTGGTATCCGACACACTTTTTATTAATATTTTTTTGTTTTCAAAAGATGGGGTGTATATAGAGTAACTTTTTTTGCAAATTTTTATGAATATTTTTAACAGGAAAGTGATTGGCATGTGAGCTGTGATAAGATAAATGATGGCAAGTCAGGTTTGTTTCCTAATAAAGTACAGTTGNGGAAAGTGATTGGCATGTGAGCTGTGATAAGATAAATGATGGCAAGTCAGGTTTGTTTCCTAATAAAGTACAGTTGCTGGCTGAAAGGGGAAGGTAAGTATGAGAGGTAGCAAGAGGGAGACAGTGGAAAAAACATTCTCTCTATATATCTATCTCTCTCTCTCTCTCTCTCTCTCTCTCTCTCTCTCTTTTTTTTTTCTGTGTGTATATATATATATATATATATCGCAGGGAGATGATAAAACCGGAGATTGATCAAATCCCTAAGGTAGATCATCAATTCACGGAAGATGTTAAAATGACAACTCTGTGGGGTGATTTCCCTAAAGAAAGTAAATGATTTGATCAAGNATCAATTCACGGAAGATGTTAAAATGACAACTCTGTGGGGTGATTTCCCTAAAGAAAGTAAATGATTTGATCAAGTACCTTAACTGTTTTAGTGAAAAGATGTTATATTTGAAGCGGGTAGCCTCATTACCTATAAAAAATTGCCGGCGAGCCTTGAAATGACCACCATAACACCAGTAGTGAGTGAACCTTCCTGCTGGCGCTGGGCCTCTGCCACAGTGCGTAATTTATGGCTACGCTTTGGGCGAGTCCTAACTTCTTTATTTCATCTTTTCACTAAATGTCAATTCCCTGAACTAGTTTAGTGAATGAAAGAAATCCCTTTAGTGCCCACAGAGTTGTTATTTTAACATCTTTCGTGAATTGATCATCTACCTTAGGGATTTGATCAAATCTCTGGTTTTACCATGTCCCTGCGACATATGTATATATATCTGTCTCTATTTAATCTATTTCTCTATAACTATCTATCTCCATCTATATATATATCTCTTTCTACGTCTCTTGCTCTATCAATCTATATCTCTATCTACCTATATCAATCTATATCTATAAATCTGTATTTCTTTATGTTTACAGCAATTTATCTCTATCTATCTATCTGTGTATTTCTCTCTCCCTCTCGCACTCTCTATCTTTATCTGTCACTAGCTCACTATATAAGGACTGTAGTGTGAGGGTGATAAAAGAGCAAGCAGTACCAGGAACTTCAGATGAATTGCCGGGTTCCTTATCTTCCATGAAAATGACTGACAACAGCATAGATAAAAGAAAATAACCTGTAAACAATGTTGAGTGAATGACAAAAGCTACCTGTAAACATATTTTTGAGAAGCCACATTTTGAACTTCCGTGTACGTAAGATACGCTGCAAAATTTTTTTTCCTCACATGTGGAAATAGTAATACAGGCTGTGTCAGTTACTCGGGTAAATACAGTAAATGAAGAAAAGAATTGCTAGTGTATAGTACTCAGCAGTCTTCTGTTCATTAGAAAAGCTTTTGAAGACCTCAAAATATGTAAACATTTTTAAATGTCAATTTTTTGTACTTTGTAATCAACAAGCTTGGTATATTTCTTTATCATGGTATATTTAATTATTTTGATATACTGTTTAATATTGAAAGATTTCACTGTTTTTGTAGTAAGTGAAGAAAGCTGTGTTGTAAAAATTAGGGGTATTTAGAAATTTACATATCTCTTTTTACTTGCATGAGCCTCTAGAATTATCTCTAATTTCAACTTTCTTGTTTTAGCCATACAAGTTGGTAAGCAGATGGTGTCCAATGGAAAAGTCATATTTTCAAAAGAAAAAGTTACTTTTTAAAAATTCCTCAAAAACTTAACATTTGAGCTTGAAATGGTAAGTAACTCAAATTAATATTTAAAAGAAAAATTGCCTTTTGTCACCTAAATAATGTAGGGAAAGTGGTTGTTGATATGTACTTTGTTTTAGAATCTTCGGTAGTTGTTTTCATAAGTCTGAATTATGATCTGCATTAGTGTGTCCCTTATATAGCAAAAAATAAAAAATTTGAATTTGCTAATGCATACCCCTATTTTTTTTCAAACTGCCGTGGCTTACTCGTATACAAAATTTTTCCCTTGTACAATGACTTTAATCTGTGCCGACTAGGCCCCAAAGATTTTAAAAATAGTCTTTTTGTACTCCTCTGTGATATGTAGCTAAATCTTAGCACAATTTTATTTTTAGATATAATATGAAACTAAAACAACAATGAACACTAGATAAGTACATTGGACACAAAAAAAATTAATGTGGATATTTTTTTTTTAAAGTCTCCTTTTTGCAGTTAGGATACAGTTATCTGTGTTCTTGAACACAGCGTAAAAGGTACTGCTTCTGTTCTTCCTTAGCTGTGATTTTTCCATGAAATTCTTGCATAAGTTTGACAGCTTGTTCAGCTATATCATTGACTGCCTTCGGAGAAAAAACTTTTCTTTTCGCTTCCGCAAAAGCGGCATTTTCTTCCCATNCCCTTGTACAATGACTTTAATCTGTGCCGACTAGGCCCCAAAGATTTTAAAAATAGTCTTTTTGTACTCCTCTGTGATATGTAGCTAAATCTTAGCACAATTTTATTTTTAGATATAATATGAAACTAAAACAACAATGAACACTAGATAAGTACATTGGACACAAAAAAAATTAATGTGGATATTTTTTTTTTAAAGTCTCCTTTTTGCAGTTAGGATACAGTTATCTGTGTTCTTGAACACAGCGTAAAAGGTACTGCTTCTGTTCTTCCTTAGCTGTGATTTTTCCATGAAATTCTTGCATAAGTTTGACAGCTCTTTCAGCTATATCATTGACTGCCTTCGGAGAAAAAACTTTTCTTTTCGCTTCCGCAAAAGCGGCATTTTCTTCCCATGACGAAACTCTTTCTTGGAGAAAACTGCTCTCAATCTTCAATCATGAAAACAGATTCTTGCTTTTTACGGACACAACCCCATCCATAGTTTTCCTGTAACAAATAGAACATAAAATTAGTATCAATCAGTAAATAAAATAGAACAGAAAACAGCTGATTCTACGTACCATACAAAGAGCTCAATATTTCTTCCTTCAATGGAATATATATTTTTTGAAAATCGAATAAACTTTCCCTTTCTAAATTAGCAACAATTTGCACCTTGGTTTCTTCATCGACCGAATCATCAAAGAGTGATAATATAGCTATTTCCTCACATAAATACCACAAGTGTTGGCAAAACTTGCTCAAAGCTGCTTGGGAAATGACTTTATCAACGTTTTCGTAACCTTTCAAAGTTTCAAAAAGCACAAATCTTGATAAGGTACTTTTACTGCCAAACTACATCCAAACCAGGGCTTCACATAAACTGTTACAATAAATGAGCAAATGTCTTTCAGTGCTTGTTTTTCCTTCGTGCTTATTTTGAATTGAGACTGCAACAAACATATTTTCAAAGAGTAAATAGCTCTAGCCATGCACCGCGCTTGATGCATTGCACCAGGTGGTCTTATTTTCAGTTTTTTCTCTTTATCTCCTCCCAAAAATATGATGGACAACTTGATTAGCTCACGGTAGTCCTCTCTCACAATAGTTGTTTGCAATTCATGGTTATAAAACATTACTAATTGATCAATTTCCTCTTAATTGAAATGTTGTTTCACAAAATCTGAGCATATTTGTATGTTAGTGGAATCAAAGTTGTTCCAATTATCTCTGAATTTTTTAAATAGCGGAATATCGGGGCTGTTTGTAACTTGGTGTATTTTAGCTTCAAACACACTTTTTAGGACTAGTTCATAAATATAATTGCGACATGCGAACAGTAACAGCTCTCTTTCAAGCTTTTGTTCTAACAGAACGTAAGCTCNAGCTCTCTTTCAAGCTTTTGTTCTAACAGAACGTAAGCTCCATTTAAGCGACCAGTATTAGACGCTGTGGTCTCACAGCACATTATTTGCACCTGGTCATCAAGGTTCCAATCCTGAAGCGCGTCTAAAACGGCCTCGGCTTGGGCTTTTCTAGCAGAACTATCCAGTTTTGGCACAGCAAGAAGTTGTTCCTTTTCTTCACATGAAATCAGGACTGAAAGTCGCTCTTCTTTAGGACTTCTGACATCCAAGCCAGGNGTATTTTAGCTTCAAACACACTTTTTAGGACTAGTTCATAAATATAATTGCGACATGCGAACAGTAACAGCTCTCTTTCAAGCTTTTGTTCTAACAGAACGTAAGCTCCATTTAAGCGACCAGTATTAGACGCTGTGGTCTCACAGCACATTATTTGCACCTGGTCATCAAGGTTCCAATCCTGAAGCGCGTCCAAAACGGCCTCGGCTTGGGCTTTTCTAGCAGAACTATCCAGTTTTGGCACAGCAACAAGTTGTTCCTTTTCTTCACATGAAATCAGGACTGAAAGTCGCTCTTCTTTAGGACTTCTGACATCCAAGCCAGGTTAATAATTTGCCATCTAAATGAACGGTGACTACATCAGGCACACCATCTTGAAAATCAGTCTTTATAGCTTCAGCTCTTGCCTTCCTCATCTTAAACAGAACCCTTTGAATTGATGATTTGTGAAGTGGACATTTGTCTATGCTGAGNTTAAACAGAACCTTTTGAATTGATGATTTGTGAAGTGGACATTTGTCTATGCTGAGACCTAGCGCTTCCACTGTAGCCTGAAAAATATAGACGTAGTCCCTAATGCTCAGCTGGCCTCTGTCCAAAGCAGCTGTCAGTTTCGGTGAGAAAAAATCCTTTCTTCCTCTTTTTCCAGACGTTTCAGCCGCTACAGTGTTTGATGTCTCAGGCAAAGACTCTTCATCAGAGCTGAGAAAACTACCATGTAGTTCTTGATGTGATAACTCGTGCGATGTAGAAGAAGTAAATGCAGCTAGTTTTCTTTTATCTTCTACTTTTCGTTGCCTTGACCTCTCTTCTTTCTCAGCAAATGTTTTATCTATGCCCACCAAGCAGCCCGGACGACCTGGTTCTCTCTGTCTCTGTAAGAATTAGTTATCTTCCTCTGTTTTCATTCTTTCGAGGGCATCGGCATGTGCGATATCAAATAAGTTATCCAAATCCGTTTGGAATTTTTCCGCCCGCCATTTATGAACATCTTGGGATTTCGTACAATTTTTTTGAAGCTCCCGCCACACATGATAAAGATCCACAAGTTTCTTTACACAGTTTGGAAATGATTTTGTGGGTATTCTCGCCTTTTCCCAAAAAATAATGCACTCGAGAATAACAAGATTTGCACTTTCACTTACAGTCAATTTAACTTCTCGAGTATTAAAAAACAAAACTGCAAGAACTTGCCGTTTTGACTGTAGTTTTGCACCCGTTGGTTGGTGATTTGCCTCCCCGACTATGAAAATACTTTTTTTAGCACTTTGTAATTATACTGACATCTTTGAACAATAAAACAATCCATGGTAATGTTGCGATGTACTGCATTAGAATGACAACAAAGTGAGTGCGCGCTGCCCACGCGCTGCTTTTCTAGCGTACCTTGTATGAACATGTTCCGACACAAGTCGGCACGGGTTGTAGTACTCCATATGAGTTGAAATTTGCTGTGCTGGTATTTTATAGTAAAACTTTACTACTTAAAAAATAAGGGACACCCTAATGTGCATTTTGATTCTAGCATAAACAAAGTTGACTACAGGAGGAACATTCCAAATATTTTTATTATCCAGTTAGCATTGATGATGTTTTTATAAACTTGTTATTAATTGATGTCTTGCAAGGATGGGAAAAAAAAGTGGGGGTTGGTTAGGTTGGAATAGAAAAAAGGGTACAGGATTAATAGTTGCTAGAAACAAATATGAATGACAGATTTTGTGTAACTTTTATGATGTGAAGTTGATGGCATTTAACTCTTAATAATACAATAAACTTTTTTTTTTTAATAAATCTAATAAAAAAAGTTGCAGAATGCAGGAAATTACAAAGAAAGGAAAACTAAACAATCCACCTTACATGGGACCACAGAAAAGTGGTTGTTGTAAAATGATGTTTTTCTGTTCCACTATTGATTTGCTAGATCTGCAACTACATTTGCCATTTTATGTACTACATTAAAAGTAGAACTTCTATTTTACTCCCTTCATTTTATTCTCTCTTGTGTTAAGCTTTTTCTTTTTCATGTGCATGCGATAGATACCATTTTTGCATCTTTTAAAGTGTTTGACAGCAGTTTATTTTTAAGTATTGGAAGGTTTTATTGAGACTGATAATGAAAAGAAAAATAAATTGATAGGCAAAATTAATGTAAAATAGTAAATTGTATGAAATATGCATGACAGTGTTGCAGCTAAAGTTATACTTATTTTCTGAGAGTTTGCCTTAAAACTGATGCAAAATAACTACATTTACAGTAGAACCTTTCTAAAATGAGCTCTCACATTTTCCATAAATTATGTTGTGGAAAGGAGGTCATTACAAATTTTTGGGAAATTTTGGATCAATTTTGATTCACCCACTTCCCATTACATTAAAATTAGAAATTTTTTGCACAAAGTCTATGTTCATACCTCTATAGCATGAAAATAAAACCATTTTTAAATTTAACATATATTAATTTTAATAGGCAGACATCTTGTTGAAAAAAATGATACTCAATAGGTGTGTACATAGCCTCCCCTTGTCACCCAAAATGTTAATAATGTTGAGTGACAAGAGGATATATTCAGCATTGTAAACCCATGCTAAATAGTCTGTGTCATTAAATAAACATGATTTTTGCATGGAATATTAATTTAATTCAATGATCAGAAGTCTTCTGAATAAAAAGTTACCACGGGAGGATATTCGTAGCCTCTCCTGTTGCCAAACAATTACAAAAACTGACAATTGAGCTGCATTTTTTTTGGGAGTGCAAATTCTATTTTTGGTGGCCTCATGCAGAAAAACTAAAAGATATTTCAAAGAAACATTAATTTTTGATAAACAGACGTCTTCTGCATAAAATGATACCACCAGAATGGTATATGGGAGCCTCTTTGCTGCAAATCAATTACAAAAATGGTAACACTGAACATGGTCTATGTTTTTCCAAGCGCAAATTCAATGTTTGGTGGTCTCTTGCTAAAAAATCTGAGGATATTTCAACTATGTATTAATTTATATTAATGAACAGATGTCTTACATATAAAATAATACCACAGAAGGGTATCATCTGTGACCTCCCTTATCACCAAACAATTACAAATTATAACATTGGATGCTGCATTATTTTTGTACCATATTTTCAAAGGAAACAGAAGTTTTGTTGTTTACATTGCACATGATACCTAAAATTTGATGTGAAACTTAAATTACAAAGCTAGGTTTCGAGATACATGATGACAGACAGCTCTGAATAATTCAGTAATGGGGTGGGTGATTGGCTGGGGAGGGGGGAGAGAAGAATGTATGTACCTGGCTCTCATCATTGTCTAATGGACTTGGAGGAGAGGGTGACACCACAAGGAGAGGAAGACTTGCGATGGTTGCATGCTAAGTGTGATAAAAGCTGCTGATGTCCAAATTTGTCGCTCAAGGGGTGGAGGGTGGGCAGTGTTAATAGATTTTGGACTAGCGCTGGCAACCTAGGGGGGTGGTATCTAATTTTAAATAAGCTCTATGGCCAGCAGAATTAACGTACAGCCCCCATTAGTGGGACTTGTATACACGACCAGTGTTAGACAATTTTTTTCGTGCCCGCCTGTAAATTGGCTTTATTCCAAGTGAAATGATTTTTGTAAATAAAAACAGCCCTCAGCTGACTTGTGTGAGTGGCACGCTCATTAAGTAACAAAAGAAGGGACAGGAGGGAGCATTCATCCGACACCGGGACGACACCGGGACATTACCGCATGACAGCTATCCTCCCCAGGGAGTAGAACACATAAGCGTGCCTCTCGCCTGTTCCAGCCTCTACACTAGAGAGACACAACGCTATGGTCTGCCTCATGTATGTTGGCAAGATTTTGACAATTCGACAAAAGTAGTGCCAGTGTTTACTTTTTGTTTGTGTGTGTCCTTTCGTCATCAGCTGGTGCGTCAAGTGGCTCAAGTGGCGGCTGTATATTAATTGTATTAACACGCTGNTGTGTGTCCTTTCGTCATCAGCTGGTGCGTCAAGTGGCTCAAGTGGCGGCTGTATATTAATTGTATTAACACGCTGTCAGCTAATCCACTTTCCACTGTAATGCTAAACAAATTTTAAGTTATTTATAGACTCACATCTGTCTAAAAAAAATTGTAGGTTTTAAAAGTAAAAACAGAAAACCTTGAAAAAAATTAAATATATGTTACCTATTTTTTTTATTTGTTACAGACAACGAATTTGGGTTAACATTTGTGAGACAGTAATTGTAGTTCTTATCACACTTTTGATGTTACAGCTAATATGGTAAGACTGGATATAAAATAAAATACAGGAAATTTGCTTGACAACGCACTTTTCATTCGCCAACAAATAACTTAACAATTCTTCAAAACTACTCACGCGCATCCCATTTTCTTAGTTTTATTAATACAGAATAGTACAACACGAAAACAACAAAAATTTGGGTAGTGGGAGAACTGGTTGTAGTTCAGGATCTGGCTGACAATAGCGTGGAAGGGCGTGTTGTAACAGATGGCGTGGTAGGACTTTTTGTCAACTACCTCGACAGGTAGCAGCACTTTGACCTGCCTCTTGATTCTGTCTTTCTAAAAGTTCAATTTTCTCATTTTATTGGCTTAAAACGACAAGAATTTGAAATATATTTCGTCAAATTATTTAACTATACCCTCCGATATTTCTGTAGGCTTTTGGAATTAATATCAAGCATGCATGTAAGGTGTGGAGAGTGGCGGTATGACATAAAAATGTCTTCCAATGTTTGAAGTTGCATTTNATATCAAGCATGCATGTAAGGTGTGGAGAGTGGCGGTATGACATAAAAATGTCTTCCAATGTTTGAAGTTGCATTTAATTTGAATACGGACCGTTTTAATGTCCGTTCCATTTTGAATACATATAAATTACTACTTTAGCATTAAGTTTAGTTTGTAACACTAACAACAGCTAGTTTGTGAATACATAAAATAAAACGTATTAATTCATCTAGGAACTCTTTCTTATCCGCATATTTTCTGCTTCTTTGATGTGCGTCGGCAGTGCAGTCAGAATAGCCAACATAATATTAATTTTCATTCGTTCATGCATCAGCTGATACAGGATTTTGTAAATGGCACGTTGTTGGTTACGTATACGTCAAGTTGTCAATCACTGACTGTCGAAATCTTCCCAACTTGTATGAGACAGACCATAGTCGTGCTGTATGTATGCAAATGCCATACTGTACCGGACACTAAGCATTCTCCTGATTGGTCTTTCAGTCTGTTCTGCCTGTTACGTTAATTTTTCCACTTTGTTCTTAATTTTTGCACAGGCATAGCTATTAATGTCAGTGACAGTACAACCTCTACATTTTATTGTTGTGGGCTAGCAAACATACTTTTAAACTAAGTTCTAAGTTTGTAAAATTGTGGTTCTGCTGTACGTAAACAGAATTGTAGAACTTTACTGTTTGTACAAGGAATCAGAATTAGCACTTCTTTCTTGTAGTGAAGTTCGTCATACGTAAACTCACATTTTTTCAAAGTTTGTGTAATTTTTAGTTTTCGTTTGATGGATATGTGCATTAATAATTAAAGGATATAGTTACAGCAAGAGCAACTGTTATTCATATCATAAAATAAATAAATACTTTTTGGATATCAAATAATGATGAAATGAGAAACCAGGGTAACTATATTGTTACATGTTGGGAAGTGCCTCTCAGACAGCCATTGTGTATTGCTTGATACAGTGCAGAATTTTCAGTTTTGTGCTAGAAAATCATTGTTCACTTTTTGAATGACATCTGTCTTTTAGTTGCTTTCGTGTGCTTTTTCCATTGTGAAATGTGCTTTTACTTGAATTTTATTTCATTTTTTAGGTTATTCATCAAATTCAAAATACTTGGCACATCAAAAAAATATTTTTGTTATGTTAATGTTTTACACATTGTTTTTCCTGGGAGGGCATTGAAGAAAGACGTCATGGATTCAAGTGATTGCGTGGGTAAATCTAAAATTTAAGGAAAACTGCAAGCACAGTCTACCATGATGCAACTCTTTGGTCATTGCTAAATTGAACATGACCAAACCAATGGCTGGCATCATCCCGAAGGTCTATTTATTTTCTTAAAAATATGTTTACTTCACATAATTTGAGCTGAAAAGCTGTGTTTGTTTGGGTGAAATTTGGCCAGAATTCAACTGAAAAATTAGCTTTGGAAATCATTTGCTCTTTAGTGTAGAGCATTTTTGTTTGGGATCATATTGACTGTTCATACGAACCTTCTCACATTCGTAGTAGTTATACCATCATATTAATGTCCTCTTGCCATCAATGACATTTAAGCATTATCTAATCTCCCTTGATAAAGTAACTATAAATGGAAATATATATTTGACGTAAATTGTCTAAAACAGCTTTGATTATAGCCATGTAAAACATTATTATTATTAATATTATTAGTCAAAGTCTAACTTTGTGTCTTGTGCTTCAGATGACTGAGGGTTGAGTGTGTTGTGCTAGCAAGGTAGTTCCATAATGTTATGGCGAGTAGTATACTGTACTTTACTTCAAATCTCACAGCAAACAGGAATAGTATTGAAGTTCAGGGATACTCAAATGTACACCAAACTGGGCAAGTATTGGAAGTGAGGTAAGCATATGTTACCTGACATTTGTCTCGTTGCTGTTAGATACATTTGCAATGTAAACACAGTTACAAGGGAACATGTGTTGTTGCAGAGTGGTGCCCAACAGGGGATAACATATACTTGCATTTTCAGTAATTACCACTGCGAAGAAGGGTGCATTGTGAGAATGTAAAGTTATTGAATTCATGCTTCTAGCTTCCATTAGTCAGTCTGTTTTGTAACGTCATTATTTCCAGATTTGCAGTTTTTGGAGTTGATTAGTCCAGGGGCAGACTGGAGGTGTAAGGGCCTCTGTTTGAGACAGGCTTGAGTTGTGTTTTTGGAAGGGTGTGGCCAGGTCTGAAGGTATGGAATACCACTGGAAAAATGTTTAAAATTAAACCTTTATGGTAGGTTTTTTAAGTTTATCCAAGGATTCCAGAAATAAGTACATTACATCAGAGTTTAAAGTTCATCCAAATTTAACATTCCATACTCATCACTCTTTTTCCTTCTTTGCATTGCTTTTATCCTGTGACTATTAACTGCGTTCCTGTGAACCCTTGGGCTTAACATTTTCTGTTAATTGTCTCCTTTTTTCGTGTAGGTACAGTGGAACCCCTATTTTACACTTTTCTGGGTAAAAATGTAAAATGATGTAAAATAAGGGAAACAATCTAACTGTAAGACTGTATGTTAAGGAGTCACTGTTGATGTAGAGGTGTGATTGGAACAGGTTCTAGTTTAATATTTTAAGATGCCAAATCATATATATACACTGAAGAGCCAAAAAAAACTTGTACACCTGCCTAATATCGTGTAGGGTCCCCACGAGCACGCAGAAGTGCCGCAAGACGACGTGGCATGGACTCGACTAAAGTCTGAAGGCATGCAGGAGGCAATTCACACCATGAATCCATAGGAGTGCGAGGCGGTGGAGATCTCTTCTGAACAGCACGTTGCAAGGCATCCCAGATATGCTCAATAGTGTTCATGTCTGGTGATTTAGGTGGCCAATGGAAGTGTCTAAAGTCAGAAGAGTGTTCCTGGGGCCGCTCGGTAGCAACTCTCGACGTGTGGGGTGTCTCATTGTCCTGCTGGAATTGTCCACGTCCGTTGGAATGCACAATGGATATGAATGGGTGCAGGTGATCGGACAGGATGCTTACGTATCTGTCACCTGTCAGAGTCGTATCTAGACATATCAAGGGTCCCATTTCACGCCAACTGCACACGCTCCATACCATGACAGAGTCTACACCAGCGTGAACAGTCCCCTGTTGACATGTAGGGTCCATGGATTCATGAGGATGTCTCCATACCCGTACACATCCACCCGCCCGATACATTTGGAAACGAGACTCGTCAGACCAGGCAACGTGTTTCCAGTCCAATGGCGGTGTTGGCGGGCCCAGACGAGGAGTAAAACTTTGTGTCGTGCAGTCAACAACGATACAAGAGTAGGCCTTCTGCTCCGAAAGCCCATATCAATGATGGTCCGTTGAATAGTTCGCACGCTGGCACTTGTTGATGNTGCCATTGTAGCAGCAGTAACCTATCTAGCAACTTTGCCAGACTCTTGTTGTCTTATATAGGCGCTGCCGACCGCATCGTGTTACTCTGATTGGTTCCATACCTCTGTTGTTTTCATATGCATGCCTATACCAGTTTTTGTGGCTCTCCAGTGTAGTTTCAATCACTGTTTTCTATTTGGGTCAGTTTTTATAGTGAAGTATTTTACTAACTTGAATAGTATTTCTTTTTCTTTCCTGTGTAACAGTAATGGGTAACTTTTTTATTCTTTGACTTTCCCAGTGGAATTTTAAGTTTTATTGTGAACCAAATCACAGGATAATATATTTATCTCATTTTGGGTTATCCTTTAGTCTATAATCGTGCTTCAGATCTGATAAATAATTTTTTTCCCACTGTAAACATTTTATGGGGTGATACTTTTACTTTCCAATGAAATTGTGTTGTATGCTATTATTGCACTGTCAATATCTGCATTAATGTGTTTTATAAACAAGACTACAATGTATGAATTTCCAAATTTTGTTAATCACATAATTTTAAAATAAGTGTAATTCAAGGAAGACCATATTGAATTGTAGTGTAAATGGCAGGAATTTAATACATTGTGAACATAGGGAAAATGGTGGGACTTGAATAAATTGGTTTATTTAAGGGGAAAATGTAATTGAGGGGAATGTAAAATAGAGGTTCAACTGTATAAAAGGCCTCTGGCTGTGAGAGCCTGGGTGGGATTGTCAAACGTCCTAACTCTGGCCTGTCTGCCCCTGGATCAGTCATTGGAGTTGTCAAATTTAATTTGCCAAGGTATATGCACAGATTTTCAACAGGGAATTGAATAATTTTGTATGTGATGTGTGTGTGTTTGTTTTTAGATATAGAATTATGTTTCGTACTTACTTGTTGAATGAAGAAGAGTCCATATTCATACTAGTATATTCCCCTAGAAAGACNATAGAATTATGTTTCGTACTTACTTGTTGAATGAAGAAGAGTCCATATTCATACTAGTATATTCCCCTAGAAAGACCTTAGGTTTTTTCATCAACATAACAGACTTCCCAAAGAATCTGATTCAATGCAAAATTGGAAATGGTGAAATTAAATTTTTGAGTATTTTATTATTTACTGCCACTGATGGACATAATTAATCTTCTACCATTTTTCTTATTGTTATATTAAATGTATTTTCAGAACCACAGAAAACTTCAACTTTACTTAAAAGAACGAAATGGAATGTGACTGTTTCAAACTATTGCGTAAGTATACATGCCAAAGGATTTTTAGAATGGCTACGATCATTTTCAGAACCATGTCTTGTATTTTGGTTGGTATCAACAGTTATAGTTCCTAAGAAAAATCATTTGCGATTGATGGAACATATCAATGCGAGGAAACAAAAGGTAAGAAATAAAAGTTATTTGGGGCATAGGGTCTCTTGGAAACTTGAGCACAATGTTGGTATGATTGAATTAATTAGGCTAATTTACAGGTTACAGTAGATCATAAAATCTTGTAGGTTGTGCTACAGCCTAAGTTGAGCAGGGATTAGGTTCATGGTAAAGGGAGCACTTTTAAATCAGTAATTGAAAAAAATAACTGTCTGTTACTGTGTATAATCTAATAACGTGCTTAATATAGCAAATATATCATTGCATGTACTAGTAATTTGCCTATATGCCAGTCAAGTTAAAAATATTTAGAAAATATGTATGGAACTTTATAAAACTGTGGTTGAGTGTATAATGTAACAGACAAGCCAGATGGCATATGTTGAAAACGTCAGCTTGTTCAACTTAGCCTCCGAGCAAGAGACTCAAGTTCATACATAAAAGGTTCCAAAAAAGAACTTCTGGCTGGAAGTATAGTTCAACTGGGTTTTATTATATGGTACGCAGTTCCATTACATCAATGGCACCAAAAACACTTTGTGACAGCAAACAAGCAAGAACAAGAATAGAGAAAGAATCGCAGTATCATTTAATGCTCGATCAATAACAGTCACATTGCGAGGAAATTTATGCAGACGGGAGGGAAATTCTCTCCTGCCATCCTAGATGGTGGCGGAAAGAACTTAGTAGCTTCAGGTTTGGCCTAAATACAAGGAGAGATCATGGGCGCTGCCGGTGTGAGTGACAATCGCATCTCACACCTTCTGCACTCAGGGAGAGTTTACAAACTGTTGCCTGCATTACAAGTATTTATTAGAGTGGTAGTATTGTGCTGCAATCCTGCGGTGTTAAAAGTGCACATGCGAGTACATGAAACTGATAGGGAATGGCCTACCTCACAGAGTGAAACTCATATGCCACTAACGTTGGTAGAAAAAACTGCACAAAATCATTAAATGTGCCATGCATGACATGAAAGTTCTGAAGGTTAACACATTGCTACAGTTTCTTTGATGTTTCTTCAGTCGTTATTGTTTTTGAGGGAAAGTATTTATGCTGAAATTAAGTAGTAGTTCGCATAACTTGGAAAGTGTTTCAAACATAAAACATTTGCATAAATATTCCTTACAACTGTTTTAAAGAAATTTTTTGTTATTTTACTTATTCTACAATATGATGGCTGCTTTTTGATGTTCTAATTAGTAAAATAAATAAACATTTTATGTATGATCATCTTATCCTGTTCCTGTAACTGGAGAAAATGTTCACTTTGATAGCAAATTGCTGTGACTGATCCAGCTGATAGCATTAACATGGAAATATTTAAATTCTGTTTTTTGGGGGTTTCAGAAGATTAAAATGCAAAAGAATTACAATGTATAAAAACAAACTTTTGTATAGACATTAATTTGCAGGTATTTGTACTGCTCTTGACTCCATTATCACTTGTTTATATATTAAGTAAATAAGAATGAAACTATTTGACCAGTTGTACGTAAACAATGTGTTAGAAAAGAAAAGGAATGGTGTTGACATATTCGTACTCTACACAAAAACTGAATATAATTGACACCCCTGCTGTCTTTACAGCATAAATGGGTACAATTTTTTCACTCAGTGTTTAAAACATTGTGGAAAGGTGCAGATTGATTGAAAGCAAAAGTTAAGCAGTTATTTCAGAAGTGCTTACTTTACCATGAATGCTTGTAGGAGAACTGCAAGAGTTCTATTGAAATACATTCCTTATTCCTCACTAGAATACATACTCCTTATCCGTCATGGTTAGTCAGAGTAAATTTTCCCTTTCCTAATCCTAGCTCAACTGTATCCTTCATCCCACCCTATCAAAAAAGGTTTTTTTTTTTTTGGAGGTACATTAGGATATTGATTTCAGATGTCATGTTTATGTATTATCCTCTTCTTTCTGTATTTTTCCATTCACAGTAGACCCTCAATTTTGCATTGGTTCATGGTTCCTGAGAAATGCTGTCCCAAGATCACTACTAACCAATTTTTAACCGCCTAAAAATGTGTTTAAAGTGAGTTTTTATGAATGAAATTAGTCATCTCTGGTGTAAAACCAACATTTTTTAAATAAAATATTGATTTTATTTTATAGGCACATGTTTTCCGAATAAAGTGATACCAAAGAAGCATATGCTTAACCTCCCTGTGTCAACAAGAATGTTAAAAAAAAAAAGACATTGAGTGATAAGAAGTTTCACCAAGCAAATAATTTAATTTTTTGACAGCTCCCAAGAATGACCTCATAAAATTGCTACAGTAGTAAATAAAATCCTTGCTCGTAAAATTAGAGGTGGTTACTGTTATGTGCACACCATCAAGCATAACTACACAGGGATAAGGGTGCATGGTGAGGAAGGGGAGAGAAGTGTTGGAGACATAGCTTCTTGTAATGAAATCATGAATTGCATGCATGGCATAACCTACCAAACATGCACACTGGGCATGCTACAATCAAGTTTTTAATAGATTTCAGCAATTTTTTTTACTGATTGTGGAGTAGCCTACAAATTAACGTACAACCCCTATATTTTATTGCTGTGTGCTAACAAACATATTTTGTAATGAACTTTGATTGCAACTTTTTGTATTTTTCCTTACAATTGTTTATCATTTCTTACATTTTTGTGTTTTTGTTTGTTTCTTGAGAATGCTTTTGTAAAATAGCTACTGTGTTGAAATCTGTGGTTGCAAAATCAGTTCACTGTTCACATAATACTTATTTAGGCCATACAGTCATCCTCTTGTTTTACCTACTTCATCTGGAAAATTAACAGCTTGCCATTTTCTAACAGCATAGGCAACGTATTCATTTAGCATATGGTCCCTGTTACTTCACCGTGTTTAAACTTTTTATTGACTGTAATGCACGGGTATATAATGCATTAATCTTTCTTCACATAATATATGATGAAAATTTCAAATTCATATATATGTCTGGTACATTTTCAGCTACTGAGAGAAGACATGGCATTTCAGTGTGTCTTATAACTTATCTTCACTTTGTTCTTCCCATTTTATAAATTTTTTTAAATCTATAAATTATTTAATTTACAGTCTAAATATTTTGCGTGGTCTGTACTCTCCTCCACTACTTCCATTTTGATGACGACTTGTCCTCAACCCTTCTTCGTGCACCATTTTTTACATGTTGCTTTCTGTTTCCAATATGTTTAAGCTATGGGCTTCATATTTGGTATGTACCCCACCCAACCTCTTTGTAAACTTCATTTCCATGACAGCGGTACTGTCTTCTGCCTTCCCCCAATTTTGCCCTTTCATAATGGGAACCAGCTGATGATCGTGAGCAAGTTGTTTGAACATTGGCTTGTCAGACAGTTCTTTTAAAAGTTATTTTGTTATTAATATTAAATTTTTTTATCCCACAAATTATTTATTCCCACTTACCTCAGAGAAAAAGGAGGTTTAAATTAGTGGCCTTTTTAACTAATGAAAGTGAACTTTTTTTTTTAATTTCATGTGGTGGTTAAAGTGAGCAGTTATTGAGTTAGGGTGCATTAAGGGGAAGGGAGTAAAATCAAAATGGCCATTATCTGAAAGGGATGAATAAGCTAGTGTATAAAAGAGTCAGTTTTTTTAAAACCCCCTCCCTCAATTATTTTCCTATAAATATTGAAATTAGTGCATTGTGGAATATAGCACTACTCAGGAACCTGGAACAAGCAAAACATGAAAAACTTGCAATTAATTGTCCACCATTTCTTAAATGTGTTTAAGGTTTTTACATTAGAGACTACCCTTATTTCAAAATTAATAGTTAGGGATAGAAAAGGTTTAGATTTTTATAGGGTTTTGCAAATACAACTTTTTCTTCACAAAAAGAAGGCAAGAAGTTTGTTTTAAGCTTGGGCAAGAACTGAAACGGAAGGAAAATAATTTTGCGGGGCATAATCATTTGTGAAGAAGGTTTAACGAAAATCCTAACATTTTAGTTAGTTATTTATTGTGTATTATCAACTTAAGCCAACCCAGATTATGAAATCAAACTACTGCATACCATTGCTGTTATAAACTATTTGTATAACAAATCAGTAAACAAGAGAGTTTGTATATAGACCATTTTTCATATTTACTTGCACAGTAGAATTTCAATACAAAGTACACAAACTGACTTGAAATTTTATAATTAATACTGAAAAATACTTTATACCGAACATGTATTTAATGGTTTTACATCTGCTGGGGATTTAAAAGATTTACTTAAAAGTGAGAAGTACTTTAAAGTGAAGTACTTTATGCCGAGATTTTACTCTACATAGTTCCATGCTAACATTTTATGTTAGATTTATCCACATGTTTTTTAGTACAGTATAATATATATTTTAGTATAATAGAAATAAGCAAGTGGATGTGTATGTTAACAAATTTTATTGTTAGACAATTAATCAAAATTAAAACCCATATGAATATTNAATAAGCAAGTGGATGTGTATGTTAACAAATTTTATTGTTAGACAATTAATCAAAATTAAAACCCATATGAATATTCATTGAACTTGATAACCAATTTGTTTACCACATCCATAGTGAAAATTGGGACTTTTTATGTTGGTTTGGCTTGTACCAAATAATTTTGAAACTGTATATTTTATGTTGAAACTATTGAATATTGTTTTTTATTCCATATTTTATTGTTGGCATTCCTTCTCTGTTTGACACATTTAAAGAAGTTGATTTCAGAGCCATGCCCCAACAGCGCAGCTCAAAAATTTCATNGTTCCTTCTCTGTTTGACACATTTAAAGAAGTTGATTTCAGAGCCATGCCCCAACAGCGCAGCTCAAAAATTTCATCATGCAAAAGGCAACTAAGGTCGTCATGTGTTGAGGAGGCACATTTTGTACTGCAATGTTTTTAAAGCAAGATAAATGGTAATAAAACATACTTTTTCTCATAACTGGTTTTATTAATTTTTCCCATATGTCACTACTTTTTTTTTAATAACAGGCATACTGAAGTAATATATAACTGAGCTGCTGTTATATACATTATGGCAGTATAATAAGACTACGGGATTGAAGAATTAGTTGCACGTGCTCGTGTCTGAGACGAAACGAGCTACTCCGTCTGCCCTACCCACTCCAGTTGTCGCACCCCTCACAGGTGAAATCTTGCCTAAGTGTGGGTACTGCCCCAATCAGCACTTCCAACCCCAGCTGCCCCGTGGTCCAAGGCAAGCATAGAAAAAATACGGACAAACCAGCAGCACGAAGCAGAGCAACGGTGCACAGAAACTGGTGGGAAACGCAGTTACTGGGGAAAACAGAGGGTCACAAGCTCCAGCGAAGTAAGCCAGCCCCCAGGGATTTCGGTATTACAGAAAGGAGGGAGACTGAGGAACCGTCTCACACCAAACCTTGCCCTCTCGCCAACCATCGATGGAGAGAGCAGAGCGTGCTACTCCCACTCCAGGGCCGGCCCACAACTCGCAGATGCCGAGGAGCCAGTGCCCGGATGACGGCTGACATGCCACCTGCAGACCACGGACCAGACCACCCCCCAGCGGAGAAGTAAGGATGATAGCACGGCGTCGCTCGCTTTGCCTTCCAGCATCCCTCCGCCATCTGTGTCTACTGTAGCCCAGCTGAACCGAGACGCAGAGGATTTCTGCCCGGCCGTCTCCACCCAGCAGACGGCAGCCACATAGAACAATGTATCNTGTGTCTACTGTAGCCCAGCTGAACCGAGACGCAGAGGATTTCTGCCCGGCCGTCTCCACCCAGCAGACGGCAGCCACATAGAACAATGTATCAAGGTACTTCCACCACAGCATCGCCAATTACCTTAGCATAGTTGCCGAGGCGACCCACAATAGCAGCAGGGGAAATATAAGAAGACATCATGGCATCCCTCCCCCACCTACAATGGACTCAAAAACTTAGTGCTTAGGAGCATGCTGCTTCTAAAGCCCGCTTTGAGCACAGACTATGTGCATAGGGGCTCATTTACCCCTATTGCCCGCTAAGAGAAACCCCCGTGTGCATCGAAGACACTTATTGGTGTATAATATAAGGCTAGCNATTTACCCCTATTGCCCGCTAAGAGAAACCCCCGTGTGCATCGAAGACACTTATTGGTGTATAATATAAGGCTAGCTTAGCTATTTTTTTTTTACCAATGCTGTGTGGACTCCCACTCACAAGCAGATGATTTTTTTAACTATCCTCCCCCCCCTCCCCCCTTATCAAGTGCATCGCTATGAAGAAAATATTGTAAGTATAATTTTAAAAGTGTCTATATACATGTATAATGTAGCTTTTACATCTTCCCAGATGTGTGTATCTGTCAGAATACATTGTACCCATTGTTAGTGTGCACAGTTTCTGTAGATTTTTGTCCTGTATAATGGGATTGCCAGAAAACATGAAAATCAGGCACACCATAATATTTACAGGAAGGAGAGTTTACCAGGACCAATCATATTTATGTGCAAGCAATAACATCTNATCAGGCACACCATAATATTTACAGGAAGGAGAGTTTACCAGGACCAATCATATTTATGTGCAAGCAATAACATCTGAGTGTGGCTCCAATTTCTTTGCATAGATGTCTTGTTTGTTTGCTTAACTGGCCACTTTTGCCAATTGCACTTGTGATAACAAAAGTTAGGACTTCTTCTTTGCATAGGCAAATTTTTACTGCCCATAAGTTACATTAAGCATCCTTCCTAGTGTAACCAGTGCTTTGTCACTTGATGCGGTAGCATTTCACGTAAGGCTTATTAGCCACACTTAGGCTATTCCTGCTTTTGGTGCTCAATTACTTTTGTCTAAATTGTGTCTGGGCCTGTGAGCCAATCACCACAAAAGAGTTTACCAAAGGAGGCTCCAACGTAACTTTGAAGTGCCTTGTATACTTGCTTAAGTTACTTCAACCAAAGTTGCATTTCCATTAGTAACCCCTTAGTGCCAATCTTAGGTACATATCATATTTACACAGTAAATTCTTTTGCTTAGCATATTATTTGTGTTCTAGTTGCTGAATGTACATTGTAGTAACCAGCCATCGGGCATAATTATGTGCCATTCTGTCAAGTAGGTCGTCTACCTCGTAATATAATTACTTACCTGAATTTTTCATGAAGTCTTGCAGTCACCTTAGTTTACCCTTACTGCTAGTTAATTTATTTGTGGTTTTGTAGACTTGCTTATGGACTATGAATATCGCCACCTAGCTTTAACTTGTTACAACCTTTGAGGCCAATGTTTGTGACATGGTTGTGTACCAGAGAGCAGGGATTTGCATTAGCAGAGCGGCTGAGTGCAGAACTCGCACATATCTGGAGTCTGATGACTCCTACCATNGAGAGCAGGGATTTGCATTAGCAGAGCGGCTGAGTGCAGAACTCGCACATATCTGGAGTCTGATGACTCCTACCATAACTTATTGCAAGCAGCAATGTAGTTATGCGTTGTTTACGATGTAGCCATTACCACGACATGGTACACACTAGAGAGCATGGCTGGCAGCATGAGGTGGCATATCCACGCCTTCTGCAGGACTCCGAGCTGCAAACTCATCACCGCTCCCAAGCGGATGGACAGAGGTCGCACCTGATGCGTCGGCTGATGGTCAGGGGAGGCTTGAAACGCCACGAGTGCTGTCAATTACATTCACAAACCTCTGCCTCTGGTGCGACACCCTCGCACACCGTAGTCCTGAGCACCGTCACTCATTTCGACTCTATCACTCCATTCTACAAGTCGGTTGAAGTTCTTGTGGCCTGAGAGGCCGGCAATCTACATGACGCCGTGCTCCAGTTCAAGTGGGTGGACCCACCGTCGCCGTACTCTGGCTGGCAGGCACCGAACATGTACGCTGGCCACGCATCAGGGGAGGCTTCCCTCTCCATGCTGCTTCCTCCAGCCGCCCCTCGTTCGCCTCGTGTCTCGAGAGTATATATTTCCTTGCACGCCCTCCAAACGGGGCAGTTAGCAGCTGGCAGTCGAAGGACTCCAGTGTGTAACTCGGTCTATCTCACCACTATACCTGCGTGCATTGGCTTTCAGCAAGTATCTAATTCGGTTTGCTTTCCATAGCATTTAACTTGTGTTTTTTAATCCATGGNGCGTGCATTGGCTTTCAGCAAGTATCTAATTCGGTTTGCTTTCCATAGCATTTAACTTGTGTTTTTTAATCCATGGTAAGAAGCTCTTATCGCGGAGTTTTCTCAGAACGTTACAAGTGTTGGACTATGTTCCTCGTCCATGCCAGTCATAGTGTGTATTGGGGTTGCTATCACCCAGAGACACTGTTCGAATCTCGTTATCACTCTGTGGTAAACAGCTTGGTAAATTTGACCCCTCGTCAATCAGACGTTAGCGGGCACAGGTCGGAGATTATGTTTTGTACAATCCAAATGAACTAAAACTATCTACCAGTTACCTCTTTTTGGTCGTCATTCTCTTTCTCTGTACTCCTTCCTTACCCCACTTTTCCTTCTGTGGACATATCTGTCTAACAACTTCCAGGTGCATGCACAATCTTTGCGTTAAAGAATCGAACCACGTCCCCAATGAAGGGCACTCCCACCTCTTGTCAATGTGTGATGTTTTAGTGCTGGTTGGTCTAGCGCTACTGTGACTCCTGGCGCTTGAGAATAAATACATTAGGTCACTACGACTCTCAGACTACAGCTGGTTGTACAGTTTACCGAGTCGTAGGGGCCTTGCGTGGGGAATGCTGTGAGTCCGGGGGAGAAATTTAGGTCTATAGGTGGTTGCACTGCTCACTAAAATTTTCCCGAGCNATGGGGAATGCTGTGAGTCCGGGGGAGAAATTTAGGTCTATAGGTGGTTGCACTGCTCACTAAAATTTTCCCGAGCACCATCAATCGTGAGGCGTATATTGCATCCCCAATCGATTGATAGGACTGGTAGGGGTCAACCCCAAGGCAACGGGCTCAGGAAGAGTCAGTTCCTTCCTGGATGGACCATGCCAGAACCTCTCCTCCACAGTGCTGCTATGTTACATTACTAACAGTTGTGCCTGCGCCTATAGGACACCCACTGACTCCACTAAAATAGTAAATCTTTGATTCTTCTTTTGTTTCATCCTCTAAAATTAATGTAGCCTATCTAACTGCATAGCTGTGTGCTCACAGCTGTTCCATCACATGGTGGGCCAGAAAAGAGATACCATAATTCACAGTGCTCAAGATACTCGCTCTGGTGAACCAGGTCCAGGTGCCCCGAGGATTCAAATGTGTAGACCCATACTGCCTTTAAATACCTTGTTATGGAGACTTAGTATCCCTACTCTCTTGAGGGATAGAGGGATACTGAGCCAGTGCACCATCACCACGTTGCCAACTGGCATGAAATCATGGCATTTGAATCNTTGAGGGATAGAGGGATACTGAGCCAGTGCACCATCACCACGTTGCCAACTGGCATGAAATCATGGCATTTGAATCATATACTTTGTTTTTGTAAACACTAAAATGTAATGAAGTTGTGTTAACCTGTTTACGGTAATTGAAAATATTTTCTGTTGCTACTCCACATGAGTAACAGAGTGCATCTAAGAGAATTGCAATGCCTAGCACGCACAAAAGGCTTTTTTTCAGGGTTGGGCAAAAAAAAGTTGTTATTCCAAGCAGGGAAAATAACAGTTTTAATACAACAAAAATTATAAGATTTGTTCTATTCATGTATGTGCAAAATACATACTGAGGAATTTTGCAATAAAGCCAGAGAAAACAAGACTACGTGTATTTCAGANTTGAGGGATAGAGGGATACTGAGCCAGTGCACCATCACCACGTTGCCAACTGGCATGAAATCATGGCATTTGAATCGTATACTTTGTTTTTGTAAACACTAAAATGTAATGAAGTTGTGTTAACCTGGTTACGGTAATTGAAAATATTTTCTGTTGGTACTCCACATGAGTAACAGAGTGCATCTAAGAGAATTGCAATGCCTAGCACGCACAAAAGGCTTATTTTTCAGGGTTGGGCAAAAAAAAGTTGTTATTCCAAGCAGGGAAAATAACAGTTTTAATACAACAAAAATTATAAGATTTGTTCTATTACTTCATGTATGTGCAAAATACATACTGAGGAATTTTGCAATAAAGCCAGAGAAAACAAGACTACGTGTATTTCAGATNTTCATGTATGTGCAAAATACATACTGAGGAATTTTGCAATAAAGCCAGAGAAAACAAGACTACGTGTATTTCAGATTGGTGATTTAATACAATTCAATGTAAGACTTGTGGATTGTCTCATAAACAAATTTAGTTAAATAGTATGTATATAAGGCAAGCGTCCTGTTCCAAAAATGTGTGAGCAAAATCAATTTTGCGTACGGTAAACTAGGGTTACTTTCGGACACTGATTTTTTTAACATTTTTATAATAGTTTTGGTGCAGCTTATGTTATATCTGGGACTTATATGTATTCCAGAAAGTTACCTGAGTGATCAGAGAATAGTGATACGGCCGTCGTCCAGCGACTAAGTTAAGAAAAAGTCAGAATATTACACAATATTCCTGTTAAGAATATAATGGGTGTCGGCTCACTGGGTGAGCACGAAATCACAGTTCTCAGGATCGTGGACTGAACAACCACGTGGCTGTATCCCGTAACAAACACAATATAAATTTACAGGAAAATTGTAATATATAGCCGGGGTATCCAGGCTCTCCAGCACGCCCTAGTATTGCCTAATAAACGAAGGATGCCTCCTTGAAGCGTCGATGACTTCCTGGATAGGGCCAGGACCCGAAATACAACACAATGAGAACTCACAAGTTACAATTAACTAAGTAAGTTATATTGCCGAGTAGTGTACACAGTTACATGTAGGCAATACAAAGGCCTGCCAACGGTCGGTACGNACTAAGTAAGTTATATTGCCGAGTAGTGTACACAGTTACATGTAGGCAATACAAAGGCCTGCCAACGGTCGGTACGGTACAAAAAGGCCAAGAATGGTACAAAAACTTACACAAGTAATTAAACTTTGGGGACGATAAATTGAGCTGACGGAGGGGTACTACGAACGCGGAGAGAAAACTCGGTAAACTAAATAAACGTTGCAGTAAATTAAATTAATCTATTGCTGTTAAGTATTCCGAAACAAAGTATGAAAGTCCCCCGCGACGCGATGCACGTGCACCACCTAAGACCCGTGGAATCAGACTGCCGGAGATGGCCCGGGTCATCTGAGTCCTTGCCGAGAGCTCACACCACTNACTAAGTAAGTTATATTGCCGAGTAGTGTACACAGTTACATGTAGGCAATACAAAGGCCTGCCAACGGTCGGTACGTTACAAAAAGGCCAAGAATGGTACAAAAACTTACACAAGTAATTAAACTTTGGGGACGATAAATTGAGCTGACGGAGGGGTACTACGAACGCGGAGAGAAAACTCGGTAAACTAAATAAACGTTGCAGTAAATTAAATTAATCTATTGCTGTTAAGTGTTCCGAAACAAAGTATGAAAGTCCCCCGCGACGCGATGCACGTGCAGCACCTAAGACCCGTGGAATCAGACTGCCGGAGATGGCCCGGGTCATCTGAGTCCTTGCCGAGAGCTCACACCACTNGCACCTAAGACCCGTGGAATCAGACTGCCGGAGATGGCCCGGGTCATCTGAGTCCTTGCCGAGAGCTCACACCACTCCGCGAGGTAATTTAATTAACTGACCTCATTAACATAGAACTTGAAACATATACACATAAAACACTGAAANCCACTCCGCGAGGTAATTTAATTAACTGACCTCATTAACATAGAACTTGAAACATATACACATAAAACACTGAAACTTTCTGAGCGAGTTTTCTTAGTCCTGTAGATAGTTAACAGTTCGTAAATAATCACTCATTTACATACCAACATGATTATGTGATGCCTTACAGAGCACATGGGAAATTTAGGTCCCTTGAGTTTTGGGGGGCTTATGACCGAAAGGGTCAGGTTGAAAGATATACTATTTATTTCCTACGTCACTAATTAACTTGATTGGACGCACAATTACACTCGGAAAATAGTATAGAACACTTCAAGTACCCTAGCCTTGCTACTCTAACACTCATTAAATATGCATGTACCGATTGTAGGCCGATGACAGGATGAAAGTGGCCGTGCCAGAGACCATGCAGGAGTGGTCCATATCAAATGCCCTCCCCTACAGGAGGCACCTGTCACAGCGGGCAGGTACGGCTTAAGGCCTTGTGGTGCAGCAGGTAATTGTGCAGCGTCTCGGCCGCGGACGCAGCCGCCTCGGCGAGATGAGCTGTACAGAGCTGAATCGCCCTGCTGCAGGGATGCATGCGAACTGGTGTCGGTTCAACTTACCCTTGGCATGTGAGATCTTACTGGTTCGGCAGAGTCGATCGGCTGGTTCTACCCCTGCTCGGGAGGTTAATTGCGCTGCCACCATCGAGATGCTGCCTCTGATACTGTTGTTGCTGCGGTACCTCTGCGTACGGCGTCGACGCTGTTGAGGGCGGTGTGGCCGCCCGTCGAGTAGATGCTCGACACAGAACTGGACCGAGCCACCGAGTCGCGTGACCTGGCAGTCTGGAATGGGCCACCTAAGGGTGTGGGTGTGAACTGGTGGGCCTCCGACGTCGCGGTGCTGGGGGATCGAGTGGTTGGTCATCATTCTGGGATCTCTCCATGGAGTCGGATGTCCATACGGCTCTTAACGCCGCCATGGCCGCTGACGACTCAGGTGTCCTTGAGGGCATCGGTGTTGGGGGTCCTGGTAGTCCGCGCATGCCTGATGCCAGTGATTGCCATCCCTTGTCGGCCGGGACTACTTCGGTCGGTTGCCTCTGACTGGNGTGGCTTCCGGGTGTCCCGCCAGGCAGCTGGTGTGCTAGTGTTCCAGAACGAACTTTCGTCCCTCTTACAGGACGTGCGTTGGCCAGTTCCCCTGCGGGGTGGGTCTCCAGGCGATTATCGACCGCGCGCCAGTTGGCCATCTGTTCTCTGGCACACTGCTCTCCAGCGCTCCGTGACATCTGCGGACAGCTTTTGTGCGGCGAGTACTCGTTCGTATACCTCATCACTTGTTAGGTCTTGGGTGACATTACTCGTGCCTACAGTGACGTTCTGTAGCCGGGTATCCGGCGGACGGTTTGTCGGAAGTAGGACTTCCCACTCGTCTTCATCACGTTATATTTAGGTAGTACAGGGTGACATGGTCAAGCACTGGCTCTGTGAATTTCCCGTCCAGAGTTGGGAAAACCAACTTGATGCACGGTGTTACCAGAGCTGAGGATGTATTAAATATGTGCCCGGTCCCACAGCTCTGCGGTGAACTGATGAAATGAGGATCGTTTCGGTCGACGGCCTAGGGCACTCTGGTTAACACTCCGTCACACACGATGGCGAGGCTGTAGGCCGCCTCGCATGCCTTAATTAACTTACAAATAAAACACTTACGACGCTTATTAAGTTATTTATTCCCGGAGACTCCTTAATACATACACACAACTATAGTACAAAACACGTGGCCTTAATGACCCAGAACTGCGAGTGACCATGTGGCTTTACAATATGAAACGCGACTGCACTTAACAATTCTCCGATAAGAATAATGTCGCTCTCCCCTCAGCGCTATAACAAATAAAACAATGATTCGGTTTGTGAAGTCTATGCCAATGAGTATGAGTTCAGCTTATGATGTCCGCACCGAGGGCCGTTGCAGAGCGAGAGACTTACACGTCTTGATACGTTTAAGTGCTGGAGAACTGGGAGGAAGCGTGTGCCGGCTTCCGCTACCTGAGCGCAGCCGACGCCACAAAGCGAACCGAAGAAGCACAATATACACTAAAAAAATGATTGTATGATGAAAGTGACATGAATTAAATTAACCTAAGACAACATAATTTTTCCTTAAACAAATACAAAATAAAAATGATTATATTAATTGTAAATGTTTCCATTGTATCAGACACAGTACTGCCAAGTGTACAATGTCAAATGTCCTTAGCCTTGGCTGTGTCGACTGTCTTCCATGATGACAAAAATTTATATTAATTATATACACTGAATAAATAAGAAGAAACACCGATGCAATTACACTGATGGTATTAATAACACTGAATAAATTAGAAACACTGATGCAATTGCACTGATGCTATCAATAACACTGAATAAATTAGCAACACTGATGCAATTACACTGACACTATTATGCACACTCTCGCTCGTGCCCACAAGCCTGTGGGTGTGGTGTGTCTGGTGCAGTGTACACNGCAACACTAATGCAATTACACTGATACTATTATGCACTCTCTCGCTCGTGCCCACAAGCCTGTCGGTGTGGTGTGTCTGGTGCAGTGTAAACGACTGCGGCAGTCAGAGTGGGCACAAAGGAGTTCGTGAATGCATGGTTCACTTCAAGGGTGCATGGGAAAGGGTGTCGGCTAATTAGTTTTCTTCGCCCAGAATGTGTTCCACCACGAAATCATAGGCCTCTAATAACACAAAACACAGTGTGAGTTTGCTGCGGACAGTGCACATGTTGTGCAGCCACATTTAATACCGATTGTCGGTCCTCAGTGTGAATCGTTGGTACTCTAGGTGTTGGCGGTAGTGTTGTAGTGCCCATAATAGGATAGTCAAGCATTCCCTCTCATTCACGTCGTAGTTGTGTTCGTGTGGGGCAAACTTCACGCAACTTTGTCTATGACTCTGCATTCCCTGTCATCATTGTATTGAAATAGAATAGCGCTAAGCCCGTCTTGACTGACATCTGTTTCTAGATATTAATGCCTCTGGAGGTCTAAATGGGACGGTTTGTCGCACTGTTGGAACCTATGTTTCATTTCTTCGAATGTGTTTTGGACATCGTCATNAGGTCTAAATGGGACGGTTTGTCGCACTGTTGGAACCTATGTTTCATTTCTTCGAATGTGTTTTGGACATCGTCATTCCATTGAAAATGCCATTGTGTTGACAACAGGGCAGTTAGTGGGGCTATTATCGTATCGAAGTCTTGTATGTAGAGCCTTAACGAGTTTATAAGCCCGAAAAATTTTCGCAGGCATTCGCGCGTGTTGGTTGCGGGATAGTCTTAAATTAGTCTCACTTGTTCGTGGTTGGGCTTGACACCCTTGGCGTCGACCATATGGCCCAGGTATTGAAAACATGTTTTTCCTATATGACATTTTACGTTGGCACACAACCCATTTACAGCCAGTCGCTCCAAGACGAGGGATAGGTGTTGTACGGGTTCTTCCCACGTTTTTGACCAGAT
>NQII01009658.1:2939-48101 GCA_002778355.1 Clitarchus hookeri | reverse complement strand
TCTTGGATATTATCTTCTTTTTTCTGTTAACACACACGCACACACACACAGACACACACACATTAACATGCTGTAATTTCGTATGCACTTGGGTTAAGATGGATTTGTATGTNAATGACAAGGTGGTGTTCCAATATTATTAAATATAATATTTCTTGGATATTATCTTCTTTTTTCTGTTAACACACATGCACACACACACAGACACACACACATTAACATGCTGTAATTTCGTATGCACTTGGGTTAAGATGGATTTGTATGTATTGCAGTAAGAGAGAGCGGACAGAACTTTGGTTGTCACATGTACTCATATTTTTCTGTGTTACCATTTTGCTGTTTGGTTGCAGGCTGTTGACAGCACTTTTTTTTTTTTTTTAATTTTAATACCAAGATTAGGAAATAAGCAATATGGACAACAAACTAGATGTTGCTGTGTCAACTGTATTAATTCCAATGTGGTATAAATTTTTATACTAAATTATTTTCAAGAGACAGTAATTTTGTTTTATATTCTCAAGAATTAAATAGAGTTTAACACCTGTTGGTTTATTTCCAAACTTCATTGTTTGAGAGAACTTATCAATAAAATCAATATTTTGTTTTCGTATTTTATTTAAACAACTGTAACTAAATAATAAAATGCCCTCACAATTGTTAGCCTACACTGCTGCTTATATAATTCACAAAGAAAACGGAAAGGTTAATTAGTGTCATTAAAATAATTTAGTTGATTAGTATACTATTATGTTTCTGCATGAAGGCACATTACGAGAGGGGACCCAAAAGAAACGGGGGTAATTATCTAGTTTAGGGGCTTTTCTGAAAAACACAATAAAAATTTAAAATTATGATATATTTCTACTCTACTAATGATGCAGAACACGAATATACTAGGGGCATCGCTTTAAAATAAGTGCAACATATTTTAAAAAATTGAACAAGTTTGTGAGATGACTGTTTCTGACAGTTTGCTTACGTTTATGAACGAAACGTTTTATGCCAACAAAAGTTGTTTTAATGAATTCAGCATAGCTTACCTAGTTGATATTGAAGCGGCCGTAGTGTTAAAATAAGTAGAACATATTAAAAAAAACTTGCAAAATATGTTTGTTTGTATCTATTAATGTCAGAGGAATTATACCAGCCCCCTACCTAGGTGAGTCAATTTACATTCTTTTGGTGTGTTTTACGGTTCCTTTAAATCCCTGCAATCCTACATTCGTATTTTAGTGTAAAACCCAAACATCCTAGGTTAGTGTAAAACCCAAACATCCTAGGTTAGTATAAAACCCAAACATCCTAGGTTAGTGTAAAACCCTACAATCCTAGGTTAGTGTAAAATCCAAAAATCCTAGGTTAGTGTAAAACCCAACAATCCTAGGTTAGTGTAAAACCCAACAATCCTTGGTTAGTTTAAAAATGTAAAATAGTGATTCACCCATAGTGCGGTTATGTTCTGTTAGGTTAGGTGGGCACGTATTACAAAATTAGTCGGACGTTAATGCCCCTAGTATATTTGTGTTCTGCATCATTAGTAGAGTGGAAATATACCATTTCCCGTGAATTATTTTTATTTTTACAGAAAAGCCCCATAACCTAATAATTACCGAATTGAAAAGATTTATAAATATGTTGAATCCCCGCTATGCACCTCCACAAGAAAAACTATAACCCAGGTACTTGTACCTCAGTTATATGCTGAAAGAAAAAATGATGTTCAGCAGCATTTAAACGCGGTGTCTGCTGAATGCTTAACGGAAAGTTGAACGTCTATTAATAACGATAGTTATATTGCAGTGACTGCACATTATATTGAAGAGAACAAATCTGCTCTAGGCACTAATTTACTGTGCTGCATACAGTACGATGGACGGCATACGAGTGAAAACCTTTGTTTTTTTTGCGAGCCGAAATAGATAATTGGAATATTGCTCACAAAGTATCAGCAATCGTGAGCAATAATGCCACAAACATTACGGCAGCGATTAGCTTGGGAGGTTGGCGCCATATTGGTTGCTTTGTCCATTCTCTGAATCTCGTGGTTTTGGCTGGGATAAGTGAAGTTCCACCTACAATCACAAAAGTGAAACACTCAGAATATTTTTAACGCAGCTCTCAGGCCCAAGTAAAATTGAAGGAAATTCTTAAAAGCAAATGATGATTCCAATGCTTAAATTAAAGCAAGATGTTGTCACGCATTGGAATTCCACCTACGACATGCTTGATCGAGTCGTAGCTAGTAAAGATGCAGTGGTTGCAACAGTCGCAATATTAAATAGTGACCTTAGCTTGAAATATGAAGAATGGCAAGTTATCAAAGAAGTAGTGCCCTTTCTAAAAATATTCAATGAGGTAACTGTCGAAATTTCAACTGAAAAACATGCGAGTCTTTCGAAGGTGATAATATATTGTTGGCTCCTCAAACAACACCTCCAAAAATGTCAGACGCAGACATATTCAACTGCGACACAAAATATGATCAAAAAACTAAAAACCCAATTTTAAAAAAATATTTTACGAACGGAACGATGTGGAATCATCTGTGCTTTACGCCAAATCCACCCTATTGGATCCGCGCTTTAAAAACAGAGGTTTTCTGGACACTGCTAAGTACGAGAAAGCATTGTCAGCGTTGAAGAGGAAGGTCGGCCTTAGCAGCGTTACTACCACAAATACGACACAAACACGAGCTCAACAAGCGCAGCCATCTACTTCCACAGTGACACCACCTGCATCGATATGGCAAGAGTTTGATGGGAAAGAAGTTGCTTCGCTTGTCCCTTGTAACCCCGTTGCTGCTGGAATTGTAGAAATGGACAAGTATGTTCAGGAGCCAATCATTAGCCGAAACGAAGATCCTCTAATTTGGTGGCACGAGCGGAGACTTGTTTATCCGATTTTGTTCGCTTACATGCTAAAAAGATTACGTTTGGTAGCAACTTCAGTACCTTGCAAGGGAACGTTTTCGAAGGCGCGTCTCATAAAGACGGAAACACGATCCAGGCTCACATCCAAACAATTAGCGGAACTGATATTCATAGGTAGAAACATGAAATGAGATGTATATAAATGTAAAAATATTACCTACCTACTTTAACATGAAAAACAAAAAAAAAATACATACCATCAATCAGAAAATCACTGTACAATACAGTACAGTGAAATCCAGATATTTCGCATCCCGATTATTCGTATATCCCGCTAATTCGTGCAAATTTGCCGGCCCCTTGATAAAATCACTTTAATTTGTAAAAAAAAAAAAACAATGCATTCCGGTCCCCTTGATAATACGTATTTATTTTGGTGTTCGAACTCAATTAAAAGTCTTAAAATTCTTATTTCCAACTTAAAAATCTTGTTAACTCGTAATGTTTTTAACCCTAGACTGTACACCAGCTCTAGATTTATGCAATTCAGGCAGGGTAAAAATTACTGGAAGGTTACTGAGGGACGTAGGAGGATTTGAAGGGCAGGTAATGACGCCAAGTAGGCTGTGAGGCGATTTGTTTGTGATTCCCAGAACTAAGAGGCGCCTTGGTATCTGGCCTAGGGTTATGAGAGGGTAGGAAGGAGCAGAGCGAGTGAAAAGTTAGTCAGTTCGGTCTTAGCCATGCCTCCGAAAAGAGCTAATAAGTGTCTTTCCATTAGAGAAAAAAAAAGAAATCATTAACGCCGTGGCCGGTGGTGATAAACATATTGATGTGTCCAAACGTTATAACGTTCCTCCTTCCACAATAACATCAATTCTGAAGAACAAGGACAAAATCGCCTCCCAGACATCGGACAGCAAAGTAAAGCGCTTTAAGACTGGTGAGTATCCACAACTAGAAGAGAATTTAAAAAAGTGGTTTGCGCAAGCACGGAATTCGAATGTACCAGTTGGAGGAAACATTTTAAGTTTTAAAAGCAAAAGTTTTTGCAGAAAAAATGGGAATTAAAGACTTTCGTGCGAGTGAAGGTTGGTTTGATAGGTTTAGAAAAAGGCACAGCATAAAATTGAAGAAGCTTGGTGGGAAAAGTTGCGAGTGTATCGGCCGACGTTTGTTCTGAGTGGAAATACGAATTGGGAGAAATAATCGATTCTTATGAGCCCAACTACATTTTTAATGCCGATGAGACGGAGTTATTTTATAAGTGTCTCCCCGACCGATCAATGTGTTTTAAGGAAGAAAAGTGTCATGGAGGAAAAAATAGTAAAGAACGTGTAACCATATAGTTGGCCGCCAACATGGATGGATCTGAGAAATTGAGACTGCTCATGATAGGCAAATCAGCCAAACCAAGATGTTTTAAAAACATAAAAACTTTTCCGATGACCTATCGTGCAAACAAAAAAGTGTGAATGATGGGCGAATTATTCAAGGAATGGATACGATTAGTGAATGCTGATATAGAGAAAAGGCAGCGAACAATTCTACTTTTCATGGATCATTGTACGGACCACAACAATACCCCACCGCTCAGTCATGTTAATGTTGTGTTTTTACCTGCCAACACTACTTCTAAACTGCAGCTTCTAGACCAGGGCATAATTAAAACGTTCAAAACCTTTTACTGCAAGGAAGTAGTGATGCAACTCCTTGACAGCATCGAGGATGGGAAGGATCATAAAATCACCTTATTTTCAGCCATGAACATTGCTCACAAGGCGTGGCAAAGTGTTAGCGAAAGCACAATAAAAAACTGTTTTCGTGCTTGTGGATTCACGAAGGTGGAACTTTCATCAGCAGTTACTGAACAAGACATAGAATGCCCTGCGAATTGGAATCGTCTTCCTCAAAATGATGAAAATTCTTTAACTTTTGAAGATTTCGTCCATTTTGACGATGGCCTAGCGGTAGCGGGTATTCTAACCGATGACGAAATTGTGGCTCCATCTCAGGACATTGATGGTGAAGGTGATGATGTGCCGACAATTACACCTAAAGTGGCTAAACAATACATCAACAACTTGTGCCATTCCTTAGCGAAATCATACGTTGGCGATGAAGTATTTTCTGCTTTGAATATGTTTGACAAAGCATTCGACAATACCCGTCTGCAAGGCTTGCACTAAAAGAAAATTACAAATTTTTTTTAAACGTAAATTTTTAATGTGTTTTTTATTGATGTGATTATTGATTTATATATACATATGTATACATAATATGTAGCCATGCGTTTATCATTACATATTAGTGCAAATTTGTATTAATCTCGTTAATATGTATTTTTTCTTTTTTCGCTCCCAATTATTACGCTAATTTGAATATCTCGATAATTCATATTTAACATTCAGTCCCTTGACAATACGAATTATCAGGATTCCACTGTAATATGATTTAATCAGACACCAAAAACAAACAAAATGTACATATATCAATCAGCTAATCGTTGTACATAATATTTTATTTTTAAATACGCCAATCAAATACCCCTGAATTAACTAACCCAGCAACAATTTTACCAATTAACGAGCGTTTGAGAAACTGGGGGTGAAAGTATGAAGGAAAATCAAATATTTATGTACCTCTAACATTAGTACATTCCTAACCTACGTACGACTANAGTATGAAGGAAAATCAAATATTTATGTACCTCTAACATTAGTACATTCCTAACCTACGTACGACTAAATATTCCGAACAAATATAATTTTCCCAAAGTTTTCTTAATAGGTAAGTACTATCATACCATCACAGCTTTTACGGTCTTACTGCAAATTACATAAATATCTACCTGCGAAATACGTAATCTCGCCTTTGCTTTAGCGCTGTCGGTAAAAAAGAGTTATCAATTTTACCTTATTATTTCGCACTTACTACAAACTTGATATACCTACTTAAGGTTTAAAGTTCAATAATGGTTACACGACACGTCAATCGTCATAATTATTATCANCAAACTTGATATACCTACTTAAGGTTTAAAGTTCAATAATGGTTACACGACACGTCAATCGTCATAATTATTATCATACATGGATCGAGATCTCTGTACCTACTCTATTATGTCATTTCTTTTCTCTAGTTCCACGTTTTTAATTGAGAGTTGGAGTAACCTGTTTGTGATATTATATTAGATACACATTCCTTTTACTCACTCGCTTCTTGGNCAAACTTGATATACCTACTTAAGGTTTAAAGTTCAATAATGGTTACACGACACGTCAATCGTCATAATTATTATCACACATGGATCGAGATCTCTGTACCTACTCTATTATGTCATTTCTTTTCTCTAGTTCCACGTANGGATCGAGATCTCTGTACCTACTCTATTATGTCATTTCTTTTCTCTAGTTCCACGTTTTTAATTGAGAGTTGGAGTAACCTGTTTGTGATATTATATTAGATACACATTCCTTTTACTCACTCGCTTCTTGGAATGAGTCAGATCCCCGCATATAATAAGCGGATATGGATATACCAATCGGATATACATCATATCTTGGAATGATATATTACATATCCAATCTTTTACCGGAGTTAGTTAGACCAAACCTACTGGATGGTGAGGACAAAGCGAACCATAGGCCATCAGTGATGATGATAGAAACGGGGTGGAGCTCGTTGAAGACAGCAGGAATGTTGAAAGGCTGGTCAGGATGTACACGGTGGTGAATGGAGAGGGAGGGTGGGGTAGTTTATGCTGCTAGTGAAGTGAGGGGATGTTTAGAGGGAGAAAACAACCGTGAGAAGCTTCAGAGGGTGTGGAGGAGAACAGAGTGGGATAGGCAGTCTATGCTTGTGAGGTCTGTGAGGGAGTGGAATGTGTTGCAGGAGAATTTGGTATCTGTGGGGGGGTTGCAAAATTCAGGAAGGGCGTGGAAGTGGAGTTTGGTCGGGTAGGGGAGAANCGGGTAGGGAAGAGGTGAGAGAGCTCGCCACCAGGCAGTAGCCTAATTGCAGGTGTTGGTTATTATAATTATAATACGTAATTAATGCAAGTGGAAATGGAGGTGCAGAAGCAGAAATATTAGAAGGAATTAACAGAATATCAAGGACTTAACGCGTTACTTTAGAAATGCAGAGATGTTGATTGAACAAATAACAGAAAACATTGGTCTGAAACCGAAGACAAACTTGCAGCAATAGATAACCAACTTGCTCCTGTTTATGCAGTAATATTGGCAGTTCAGAAAAATAGGAACACAAATACCCACTTGGAACTAGCCGTAGACAGTAACTTGGCAAGTAAAAATATTTCCCCTTTTTTCTCAACCAGAAAACTGAAAACGAAAATCCAATCCAGACATCAACACCACCAGCCAACTTGAATCACAGAATACCGTAGCAGATTTGTAGTTGAATAGTTGGACACGCTACCAGCCGGCGCACTAATCACCCTCTACCCTGAGCTCTATACAATTTGACAATATACCGCCACGACACTAAACAAAATCATTAAATCGTTTTTATATTTCAGGAATTATAATGGTCAACAGCTAATACACCCACTCCCAAAAGCAACCGTTAAAATGAACAATACTTCAATGAAAGTCACCACATCGAAAATCCAAAAACGACTCCATGAAAACTCGCGGAAATTCTGGACACAATCTGCAAATTTGCCTTTCGTTCTGTATGCAAGACGGCTTTCAAACAACTATTCAACACTACATGCCCTTATCACAGAACTACACACGTAAAAATTGAGAATTCAAAGAAGCCTAAATTAAATCCTGCTACGCAGAAAACCAACCCAGCCGAATCTCTACATTACATTACATCGAAAATAACAGAATACCCCAGAGAACAGATGTTGCCAAACGAAAACCCGCAGTGCGAGCAGTTAACAAATCTAACGTTATCAGAAATGCACGCCGAGCTCAATTGGAACAAACGTCGAACCAATTGCATCAACCTCAGGAACAGGAAACAATGAACACAACACAACAGAATCAGACAACAAGAATTACACATTCATCCTCAGAGATGCAAACGTCAAACTCACAACAATCAAATTTAAATCAACAAGGGGAAAAAAACAAATTTTCTCAGTCTTCCACCACAAAGACCACCAGCACATCATCTTCAGTTGCACTTACAACAATATCGTTCAGACCCTTAAACGAATTCTTAACTACCTGGGGGTCTCAGCTGTTGCTTTTACAACAAGCCATACAACATTACAACGAATCTATAATTTCGCAAGATATATCTCCTATTGTATCCGTTACGATATCAGGAGTCTCTATCAATTTGGAACACAGAATAACCAAATAGCACAATTGATAGACGCAGTATCAAACACCTTCGAAGAAAATTGAAATAGACTTTTCAAATTGTAAAAATTACTATGAGGACACAAAGAAAGAAAACAACAACTGAAAATACATTACTCTACAAACAAGATCAAACATCATTGAATCTTTACAAGAATGGTGTGTTTTGAATTAAATAAGTTACGAACATTTCATGAAAACCATACCATTAGAAGTAAAAATCAATCTAATGAAATTGGCAGGACCAAGTTTCAGTAGTTATCTAAAAATGATAATGAAATTCTTGAATACTGACCACAAGCAGAAATTATGCATCAGCCATTATTTTGATCTCGTAAAAAATATAAACCCAGAATACCCACACAAAAATGTAGACACGTTAGAAAGTTTCTTCAAACTAAATAGCATCAACCTGCCATTTTTCTACGCAACATTTATATCCATCCAATCAAAACAACAGCATAAACTCAATGGATTTGTATTACAAGGGTATGTTACTACGGTTATCGACAGAACCCTGCGAACCAACACTAATTAGTAGAGAAAGAGACAGAACTGGATTCCATTTTGACCAGTTACCAACAAGTTCTTGTGTAACGTTTCAAGAGCCTTTGATAGATAACACAAACGTAGGAACATGGAAATTATTATTAGAAGGTACAAACATCACAACAGATATAAAGCACAGCGACAAAGAGGTAATACCCAGATTACCAGTATTCATAACTACACATAATAATATTTGGAACTGGTGTGAACCATGCGAAAGGAGTCCCCTATTAATTTGCATACTCAAGCACGATTTAAACTATCAAATATTTAATAATCAAATTACAGTACCAAAAACAATGTCTCAACCACCATCACACATATTGCACAATCGTGTTATAACTCGCATGTTACTGTACTTGGATCAAATCAACGAACATCTATCCAAAATGCTGACATGTGCAGATCATATAAAACCCACACAACAAGCTATTAACAAATTGCAAAATGCATATTAAACATTGAAAGCACAACAGGATATCCATTTATACTGGGATGGTTCGCAGGTCGAAGAGGACAATGAAACAACCTGAAGCCATAAAAAAAAAAGTGCGTACAAGGCAACACGGTAGCGGCTATTGGACAAAATACATAAAGAGAATCAACAGGCTACAGTAAATATATGCATCCAACAACAACTTCAAACTTCCTATGAAAAACACTAGGAGTATTTCACGGTACATTCGTTATTCAGTTCTGGTGGGACTATACAGCAGAATAAGATAAAATTACTATACTAACATACATAAACTTAGGATTCTGGACATCAGTATCACTAAGGCAATCAAACTATAGAATGAAAGACTTCTTTACAAAAATGTGTGAAGCAGCTCAAGGAATTAAATTCCATAATTTCGAACTAACCATTCATAATCAAGCAACCACCAGTCAACGACTGTTAACTCAAGGTTAAACATCTACGACTATGCGGGACTTCAAATCTAGCCAAAAACTCATTCTAGTCCACGGAGACAGAAGTGTTCATGACGTGCAATATGCTCCTGCAGAATGTGACGCGCCATACATCATACATACAAATCCAAATGTAATGGCAAGCAACACATTAGGAGACACATGGACATATGAAGAATTACCAGTTGGGCATACAAAACATATAACGTTAGAAACAGCAAACCCACCAGACGGAATGTACTATTTCTCATCTAATATACCCTCACTAACCAATGATTATTATATAGCCACACCAATCGTAACAGGAACAAACACAGGAGATGACAAATACCTATACACAAGAACAGGATCATCATACTCCAATTATGCACAAAGACATCAGAAAAACAACCCTCTACTAGCTCTCGCAGGACCAGAAATAGCAAACAAATCAGGAAACATGAAATTTAGATATTGATTAAGGATGCAACTAAAATTAAAATATACATTATTATTCCCATCAAAAGTATCAGCTGCAAATGCAGGACACCACTCAAGAGACTGAATCAAATTACCAGAAATATCAAAAACACTAGACCGAAATACCAACAGCATGACATTAAAAGAAAAGTACATTGGATATGACCTCAGATAAGTGAAAATGCTACAGACGCTATATGCCTACTGGGGAAGCTCGCGTCTTTAAACAAATAAGCTAACCTGCCAAACAGATTACCTCAATAGCGAAAGCTATAAGGTGGTGTGGAAAAATCTGTAAAAACATCCAATCCAACATCCATAAAAACACATTTACCATTATTACTCACATCCTATCATTGAACTCGTACCCCCCCACCCCTTCCCATACCCTGATGCCCCGGGTGTTGACATGAGGGAGGGTAGCAACCAAGTGCCTTACAAACAAAAAACGCCACTCGCCAGCCACTTACCCGCACGCAGAAACTACAAATTTTGTGTTCATTGATGTGTAATATATATGTTTTATTATAAATAATTAATCACTAATACTTAAGAGATTTGTCATACTTTAGATTATAGTAGTTCGATTTCAGTACAACTTATTACTGGGTTTTTTATTATACTGAATATTTTAATAATTGAGTAACTGGAAATAAAAAAAAATGGCATTTCTCTACAGAGTGCAATAGTGAGAATTGTAAATCTCAAAATTATGCGTAGCTGATAGGCTTCCCAAATTTCTATTAGACACTGAGCATTGAACATAGTTTAAACAGAAAAGTGCAAATTGCGTGGTGTATTTTACATGTTTCACTGTGTGCTTTGAGCTGGAGCGTAAGAAGGATGTGCCGGACTGTGCTTAACAACCTCAGCAGAAGATTAAAAACCTGGTAATGCTGCGTGTTAAATGACGTAACCTACGGCCGTTAGCTTTATGGAGTCGCATAATGGTAGCGAGGCAGTGATATATGTTATTGTCATAAATAGTAATTACTACAGCCTACAGTATATCTAGAGCAACGAAGGTGTGCTCACTAATGTAGAATTACACATATTGTCATTTAGCACAAAACCGATTTGGAATAATTGAACTCTTTTCAAAAAGCTACAGTTCTAATAGTAACAAGAAAAGTGAAAAGTTCATACTAATTTTTTGAAACATTAATATGCTAGTAATTATTTATTCATTAAAAATCTCGTTCTCTTACTTATAAGTAGGCAAAAAGATAGCTCCCGAGAACCAACCAAAATTTTAAACCTAACAAGTTCATGGGTTTCACAAATAATTAAACTGCAATTTTTCTGCCAGAATATGCATTCACATTTAAATCTTACAAAGAAAATCTTAAAAAATTGCATGAAATTTTTTAATCTTTGAATGGACACTGGAACTTTCTAAGAGAAGAGAATATGACATCCTGATATCCAATGATAAATCCAGAGGTTTACACACAAATACTATATAAAAAACCTTTTGTAATAGTGTAGATTGATAACGCTGTAGTCATTAGGGACTCGTGAAGATAATTTCAATTTAGATAACACACCACCGCCACAGAAAATAATACATATTGTTTTGTTGATTGTGATTGTTATAACATGATTACTTCCACTTATTGTAAGGATAAGCAAAAAATTCAAACATATTATTAAAGAGTAAACAGAATTTTTCAGTGCAAGACTACGGGATTCTTGACGGCTAAATTACACAGTGCTGCGATGAGTTCTAACAATTTGTATCACTTTGTAACCCATAGACATAATGTCTTGTTAACTGCATATATTTTTGTCGAAAACAATGCATAAAAATTCTAGGTAGATAAACGGTTCACTGAATTACCAGACAGCATCTAAAACGCCAAGGAACCTAATTTCAACTTGGATAAAATGTGATGTGTTCCAGTTAATGTAACTTTAATTTTAATTTTACATAAATTTTTATGAAACCGTACATTCCCATTTTTTATTAAATTATATTTTATATAATGAAAAAAGTGTTATCCAAGCTTTACATAATTAAGTATATTTAAGAAGGGACTTTGACAGCTTTCAGCTGATTAGCCGTCAGGGAATTCACATCCTGACAAGCAAGCAACTGTATCTATAACTGACTATTTGGCCAGCTTGGGAGATGATACGAGGGGGGACCCAAAAGTAACGGGAATTGGGCTGCGGTGGGGAGGGAGAGTGGGGAGTGGGGGAACCCATTGTTCGACCAGGTGTCCATTAGGGATACGTCTCCTGAGTTAGTGTGCGAAGTTCTGTCGCTGTGAGTGCATCAGTTCGCCCGTGGGAATTTTTTTTGTGAAACAACTTTTTCCATTTTGCCGAAAACGTGATGGCCGATTGTCGAGAGCAACCTGTTGGGGAAATTGGCCACGGAAACTATTGTAATGCTTAAGACTGCTTATGGGGATGCTGCCCTAAGTAAAACCAGAGCCTACGAGTGGTTTTCACGTTTTAAAAATGGAGAAATGTCAATTGAAGACCAACCCCGTTCAGGACGCCTCTCAACGTCAAGAAGTGACAAAAACGTCGACAAAATCAATGCTCTCGTTCGTGAAGACTGTCGCCGAACCATTGATCAACTCTGTGACATGTCTGGAATATCATGGAGTTCAATTCAGAGGATTTTATCCGAAGAGTTGCAGCCAAATTTGTCCCTTGCCTTCTCACAGGCGAGCAAAGGGAGCGTCGACTTCAGGCATGTTTTGAGCTTCAAAATCACCTCAAAGAGGACCCTGAACTTTTTTCCAAGGTGATTACTGGTGATGAATTGTGGTGCTATGGATACGACCCCGAAACAAAAGCAGCAATCAAGCCAGTGGAAGACACCTGGCTCTCCTTGTCCCAAAAAAGCTCGCCAAGTAAAGTCAAACATCATGACAATGCTCATTTGTTTCTTCGATTGCAGAGGTGTTGTGCACGCGGAGTTCGTTCCCCCGGGTCAAACTGTCAACCAGAAGTTCTACTTGGAGGTTTTGAAAAGATTGAGGGAGAGTATCCAGAAGAAAAGGGCAGATCTTTGGCGCACAAGCGACTGGTTCTTCCATCATGAACACGCGCCGGCCCACTCCGCTCTCTCCGTAAAGCAGTTTTGGACCAAAAACGGCATGACACCAATTATCCACCCCCACCTACTCACCGGATATAGCCCCCTGTGATTTCTTTTTGTTCACCAGACTCAAAAGGGACATGAAAGGAAAGCGTTTTGCCACTGTGGAGGAGGTAAAACAAAATTCGCTGGAAGGCCTAAAAAACATCCCGATAAGTGAATTTAAAAAATGTTTTTTACAATGGAAGGATTGTTTGCAGAGGTGCGTTGTGGTCAAGGGAGAATACTTTGAAGGTGATCAAAATTTGGTGTAAAAATATTAAGAAATAAAGAAGTTATGATGAAATTCCAGTTTTTTTTTGGTCCCCCCTCGTAATGTGTTACAGCATATTCTGTGAGTAAACTAGGCAAGATTTTGGGCAAACTCATCCCGTGGGAATATGACATGACAGTGAATATAAGTTACACTATAAAATTATATACATTAGCTTTTTAATCATTGATATTATTTCAGTAGTTTAGGTTATGTTAGCATGTATTAAGTTGTAGCATGTTACATAAGTTTAAATTAGTTTCGTTACGAATATTAAAAGGTAAGGTAAGGTAAAGAAAGGTTTCTGAGGTTGGTTCGACTCGGTTAGGTTAGCTAATGTTCTGATTGTATAGCTTAGATTATATCATATTAAAATGAGTTATCTGGATTTTTATTTTAAATTTGGGTTAGAATACATGTAAGTTCAGATCAGGCGAGTTTNTTATTTCAGTAGTTTAGGTTATGTTAGCATGTATTAAGTTGTAGCATGTTACATAAGTTTAAATTAGTTTCGTTACAAATATTAAAAGGTAAGGTAAGGTAAAGAAAGGTTTCTGAGGTTGGTTCGACTCGGTTAGGTTAGCTAATGTTCTGATTGTATAGCTTAGATTATATTATATTAAAATGAGTTATCTGGATTTTTATTTTAAATTTGGGTTAGAATACATGTAAGTTCAGATCAGGCGAGTTTNTATATTAAAATGAGTTATCTGGATTTTTATTTTAAATTTGGGTTAGAATACATGTAAGTTCAGATCAGGCGAGTTTACGTCATGTTAGGTTAGGTGTGGTCAGGTTACATTGCATTAAGATAAGGTTAGTTATGTTTAATTTAGGTTAGGTGAAAGCAAACACATTGGAACCCGTATGATGCAATAAATACGCACACTAAAGAGGATTAGAGCTTAAAAGACTCGCCAGAATGAGGCGCAGCAAACAAATGCTCAATGAGAACACTTAAATGTAAACACCAAGGAGGGACAGTTAATAACCTACAGTTGTGGTCAACGAAGAACATTCTGGGAACTTTATTTATTTCATAGTTTTTTGTGATGATCATATTGCATGTTGAGGATCTGCAGCAGAGTATCAAAGGAATCATTATGAACAGACAAGCTCGGAGGACAAACAGGCTTGATATGTGCACTTACTTAGTTATGCAATTGGATTCAGGGTGAATGAAGTAAACAAGTTTCATGACCTACGAATATCAACAGGTCGAGAACATCAGTCATGGCCTTGCTCGCCAAATGTTGAGGGAGCTCGTTATTTGGCAGGGATTCGTCTCTTGGGATGCTGAGCATAGTGTGTACTTGCCTGAGCTAGTCTCGACCTGGAGCTTCTTTGGAGCAATGCGGACGCAGTAAAATGTGCACCTAGTGTGTGCACACTCAGTATGTTATTCAACCAATATCGATATGATGACCATCGTACTTAAAGCTGGACTATCTCTACTCATGAAGATACACAAAGTCAACTTTCGTATAATCTTGGATTAGAGTTTGCTGAGAAATCGCCATCCGAACACAAAATTCTTTTTTAGAATCACAAATTAAAAATTTGCACCTTCATAAATGTTACATGAAACCAAATTTAAGCTGTTAGTTTAATTAACTGGTACGCCAATAATCCAGACATGCAAAAAAAATTCAGAACTCTAATATTTGCGAGGGTGTTCATTGTAATTTTCTTCTGTAATATTATCTTTTTGTATTCAAATTTCGTAAAATTATTCTTAATTTCAGCTAGCGGTTAGAACGCCACTTAATAATTCAAAACATCATTTTTTTTGTGGTCTGAATTATATTTTCTTTCGGACTGAAGAAATATTATAGGCACTTTTATTGGACCAGTTTCAGAAATTATAAATTATTCGTACTAAAGTTTTAGTTTTAAGATAAATGCATAAGTAATAATTTATTGTTGAACTGATACTAATGTAGCAAACAACCAAATCAGATTTTAAAAAATCAGGAATAATTTTAAAAAATATAAAAATAAAACAAAATTACAATTTTTGTAACAAAAAAAATTTATTACCATGAATGTGCCATCGCAGGGGCACATAAGTTGATACTGGCACAGCACATCATAGTGTGCAGACAGAAAAATCAAAATATTGTACCATACCAAGCAAGTATTGCAAGGGACAAACACTTGCAGGTTGCACTTAGTATGGTGTTTGACTAACCATAGCACGGGGAAACGTGAGGCATGGAGGCATAGAGACGTCGGATGTTCTTCTCAGGAAGATCCTGCTTCAGCTGACCCTCCAAACATGCCATAGTTGCGGCTGGCTGATGTTGCATTCCAATCTGTTCCCAAACGTTCTCGATGGGCGAGAGGTCTAGGGACCTTGCTGGCAAAAGAAGAGATACCAGTGCCGTGTGAGGCCGGGCATTTTGCTGCTGGAAAATGGGGTTGTCAAGATGCACCAGGAAGGGGAGCGTACATGGTCACAGAATTTCCGGAACCTGTCACCATGTGGACAGGGTTTCGTCAATCACCACCAGTGGGGTGTAGGAATCATAGGGAATGGCACCGCACACCATGATACCTCTCGTGCCGCTATACACTGAAGCATGGAACATGACATTGGCAAGGATATCTCCAGACTCGCATTCAGGTGGTCTGTATCAATACAGTATCGTTATTCATCGCTGAACACGACTCGTTAACAATCCGCAAGCTGCTATGCTGCCCATTCCTGGCAGAAGGTCACGCATGCTCTGCGATGCTCAGGTCGTGATGGCAGATATCATAAGGGAGGCCGCGACAACAAATTCCACTCTGCTAGCAGCCTGGATTTGGTATTACTAGACACAGGCGTATCCCCAGCTGCCGTGAAATGTCCGTGGATGTTGCGCAGCGACGCCTGTGGAGTGCGTACAGATTTTCGCATGATGAATTGATACTCTCTGCTGGGGCCTACCGGTCGACTCAAACCTTTTAGANTGGAGTGCGTACAGATTTTCGCATGATGAATTGATACTCTCTGCTGGGGCCTACCGGTCGACTCAAACCTTTTAGATGGATGTGTGTACTCTCCTGTTCCCACTGCGACCAATACCGACTCACAGTGTAAACAGAACGGTTCGAGTGGGGAGNCGGATGTGTGTACTCTCCTGTTCCCACTGCGACCAATACCGACTCACAGTGTAAACAGAACGGTTCGAGTGGGGAGCGATGCGCCAACATGCCTCTCGGAGGCCGACAATGCGGCCTCTCTCAAACTCACCCAGATGGGCCGAGGATTGTTGACTGCGCCATCGGGGCATGCTGTGTGTACTCTGAACTTGGCTCACGCGACAAAAAGCGAACCAATAAGGACACTCTTAATTTGACGAGTTCAATCACACTATGGCTACATATTTCAGGTATTGCATATGGACAGGAAAGTTAAATGTACGCTGTTTATAAAGATGTACACACAACAAACATATCCAAACTTATGTAGAAGTTTTCTATTTAAGGTACAAATATAAGAATGAGCTTGAGGAAAATCTTTAATTGCCATAAGCTAAAATACACACAAATTGCTGTGTTAATAGTTTGTACTACTGCAAACAGATACCAATGCATTGCACATACTCGCCAGGAATTGATATGATCCAATTTAGGGATCGGTCCAATATAGGTGACTCTTTGCAATCATTTCCTATATAAATTATGTTTTTTTTTCTGCGGCCCTAAATTAATTTTTTTACTCATATGAAATTTATCACACTGCTAAGGAAAAAGTGTGAAATTTCCTCCTTTTTCCGTATCTTTGCAGAATATGAAATTGAAATACACTAACGTTTGTGAAAAATTAAACACCAAGATGGATAAATGTGATTGAAATGAACTCTATACCACAAATTAGATACAGGAAAAAAAATATATTAGGATAACAGACCTGTACGTAATCTGTGTCCTTGAGAATTCAGTGTGGTGTGATGGCCCCGCGTGCTATAATCAGAGCCCCTAAATGTCTAGGCATGCAATCAAAGAGGACTTGGATATGATCCTGGTGAATCTCCCTCCACGTGGTATGTATGCGAGCATAGACAGTGGTTGCTGGAGGTCCGTGATGAACAATTAGCTGACGCCATATCCCAGACATGTTCAATGGGCGACATGACAGGTGAACGTGCAGGCCAGGGAAGCAGTGGTACACGTCATTCATTGAAGAAGACTTGCATATTCCTCGCCACATGTGGTCTGGCATTGTCCGGCTGAAATATGGCATGTGGAGTGGTATGGAGGAGTGGTACCTTGAGCTCTAAAACCTCCCTGATGTAGCGGTTGCTGTTCAGATTGTCCTCAATACGTTGGAGTCGATATAGCATGTTGTATCCAATGGCACCCCAAACCATCACACTTGACGTTTGTTTGCTATGCCCCTCCACATTGCAGGCTGCCTGTGGTCACCACGGTAACATCTAACACTGTAGGACAGGTTGAAGCAGGACTCATCCGAAAACACTACATTTTGCTACTCAGCATGCTAGCGACGGCGTTCACGTGAATATTGAAGTCTTAAGTGTATATGGTTCCTGGACAATGGAAGCCGATGCACTGGCATGCATGCCACCAGTCCAGCCCGCAACAGACGGCGTCTAACCGTCGACGCAGACCGGTCCACACCCGTTGCAGTCCTCCAGTGTCGAGCCAACACTGTGGACGAGGCTGTATGGTCCATTATGGCCATGCGGACAAGATGGCGGTCATCCCATGCTGTAGTCATATTGCGTGGTCCAACACCCGCTCGTTGCTGCGTACAACCCTCTTATATCCACTGGTGCCACACACGCGTTACTGTCGTAGCAGCATGCCCTGTGCGAGCTGAAATGTCACAGTATGACAAAACTGTTTCCCAGAGACAGTTCATTCTGCCTCGTTCGAACTCATTGACATGCTAATATGGCACCCTTTTACGTCAACGAGGCAAACTGTCACCAGCTTTCACTTCGTTTGACGGCTCTTCACTGACTGAGCTTGGCGTAACACGAACCTTTCCGGTCACACAAGGGTCTGTGTGTCTATGTGTACGCCATCTCTCTGTAATCGTAATCACTTATTGCTGCTCTACACATCCTTGAGTTTGAATTCATTTGGGCCTTTCTTTCAAGGTGTTGCTTTTATCACAAACAATAAAGTATATTTGTATTTATTGACTAAGAAATAGGCGGGCAAAGAAGTTTTGGCTTTCGTGTAAATCGGCTGTGTGATTGTATTGAATAATTTATGAAGAAGTCGCCCACAAAATAAACTTCTGAGTATGGTGATACATATACACTGTACTTATAACTAACATGGCAATATTTAGTTTAAAAAAATAGGTGGAATATCCAAAATTGGCTAACAGGAGAAAGGTAACTAGGGACTCAATAGTGTTCACTATACCATGGACATCCTATACACCGAAAGTAATAACTTTATAGGTAATTTCAATGTCTGTATCTCAACTTAATAATGTGTGTGGCAATTGTCAGCTCAGTACTGTTTAAAACGGCCTACATTCTCTCGATCAGAAAAAATCTTGACACACACTACCTGAAGTGGAAGAATAATTTTTGGACATTTTTTTAACAATATATTTAGCTATAGTTTAGTTAAAGTTTTATGAAGAAAAATTGTTATTAAATAAGTAAGAAGAAGAGTCGATAATAGTATATCATTTTTCTAAATTTTAAGCTAGAATACTCTATCTAAACAAAAGTATCTGGACACCCCATGTGGAAATATCCTATAAAATATCCCTCAGATATACTGTCCAGTAGCAGGTATAAATAGCAAGTGGGCCTTTATTACATCTCCAACCCTGCGAAGAGAATGTGAGCAAGATGTAGGAAGGAACATGCAGCTACTAAAAATGTCCTTATAGCCTTCTGAATTTAACATGCTCGTTAGTATTACAAGAGGACCAAGTCCTTTCGATGGAAACACACACACGTCACCCCACCTCCGCCGAATTTCACCCTGGGCACTATACATTCCGGTATTTACCATTCACCTGGCACTCGCCATATTCAAACTGTCCCATCACACTTCCACATGGTATAGTGTGATTTATCTCCTCAAATAACGTATCTCCAGTCGTTCACTTTTCAGTGGCGGCGCTCTTTACACCACCATGTTCACAGGCGAAATGTACAGTTTACAGGCAGTTGCTGATCTTTGAACCGCAGTCTTCGTACCTCCCAGCGCACAGACATGGTGTTAGTTACACATCTAGTGGCACTGTGGATTTCATGGATGATGGTATCACATGTCATGTGATATTCCTCTACCACTTTCTTTAATGCTTGGCGATCCCTGTCATCAGCACTCGTAGACAACACAGCCTCGGTTTTGTTGTGGTTTTACTTCCCTTTTCCACTAGACAATCACTCCCTGTCGGTTGATTTGGGCAACATCAGAATGGCAAAAAGACCCTGATGTATTGTTACAGTGATTTTTTTGAATATTAAAATGTATTTATGTTTTTTTACTCTGATGCAAAACTTAAATTTAACTTGGCTGGTGTAGCATTAATTTTAGGTAATTCTTTTGTCAGGATCTGTTGACACTGTAAAAATACACTGCTTAGTTCAGCAGTTGAACGCAATCTTTAAAAACGATCTGATTTTCTTCTTGTGAATGCAGTCAGCAGTGCTCTTCGCGCCAATTGCCGCGGGTAGGGTCTTTTATACCGGTGGAATGTGTCACAGATGGCCTGTGATATTGGCAGAGTGACGCATTTGAACACGAGTGTTTGAAGCGTGATAGTGAGCAAGTTTTCTGTCTCACTCCCGCGTGTGCTGTTCTATATTTGTTTCGACTTCTCTGTGAACGATCAGCAGAAGAATGATTGGGAAAATTATTGTGAAAGCTCTTTCTATTCCCATGGCAGGTGTGCACTAGTTTATAAATACTTAACTGCAGGAGATCTTCCTTTCTCTTGCTCTTTGCCCTTTTGTCTTTGGTTTTCTATTGAGAAGGTGGCGGCGAAAGGCCAAGANTTTATAAATACTTAACTGCAGGAGATCTTCCTTTCTCTTGCTCTTTGCCCTTTTGTCTTCGGTTTTCTATTGAGAAGGTGGCGGCGAAAGGCCAAGGCCTAAGACAAACTGCGGAATAGCACCCTGTACATAAGTAACAAACTTTTCTATTATGTCGGTGGAGTTAATTGGTAGACGTTCTGAGGCCAGCACAACCAGTAGTCAAANTTGGTAGACGTTCTGGGGCCAGCACAATCAGTAGTCAAGATTAGTGTTCTTTCGAGTTCAGTTGTCTCTTACTCGTTTATGTACCGCAACTAACTTTATTATGTTCCGACTGTGGGTTTTGAACTGTTGGATAGTCTAAATGAATCTCTCGGGAATGGTAATAGTATTAATTGTTTAAAACATTTTACGTACTACGAAGCAGCTTGTCTATTAATTATATTTTGAGTTTAAGTTGAATCGTTGGGCATGACTGTCTTCCCTCTTTTGATAATTTTGATACATGTATGTCAATAATAATGATTTTGCAGATACGTTTTCTGAATTGATCACAAACTGGATTGTTATTGTTACTATTCTTAGATGTGTATTAAATTGAGCTATGAACCAATCTACAGGTAGTTAACTTCCCCCCCCCCCTTCACCAAAAACCCAGTGGATTGTTATTATTTTAATATTTTAACGATAGCTGTAGAAAGAATTATTTGATGCCATCTCGTCCCACGCTCTCCCTCTTCGGGTGACAATATTGCTTACTGATGTGGCAACCAATAACCACACCACTCTTAAGTAATTGAGCTCCCTTGCTCCACCCATTCTGCCGCAATCGCATGGTACTGACAACATCCAGCCCTCCGCATCCCTTTATATCGGTATGGTGGCCATAGTGACAGGTGGGTGACAGTTTACTTTGCTGTTCCCCTGTTCGTATAGCGGAGGCAGGAGTGAGCGAGACATTTCGGAGGCGCTAAAAAGCTGATATCTTGAGCACCGATGAGGATGAGAATTAAGTGAGGATGGAGTTGTGATGGAATTATGTGTTGGGGGAGTGACAGAAGAGGGGAAAGATGTGTTTCTTCACAGACAATCCTTCATGCATTTGATTTCTCATCACTTGCAGCAGAGAGGTAAGGAGAGTACCCCGGCGTAAATCTCCGATCCATTTCCCCCAGGAATCACAGAAGAGGGGAAAGATGTGTTTCTTCACAGACAATCCTTCATGCATTTGATTTCTCATCACTTGCAGCAGAGAGGTGAGGAGAGTACCCCGGCGGAAATCCCTGATCCATTTCCCCCAGGAATCACAGAAGAGGGGAAAGATGTGTTTCTTCACAGACAATCCTTCATGCATTTGATTTCTCATCACTTGCAGCAGAGAGGTGAGGAGAGTACTCCGGCAGAAATCCCCGACCCATTTCCCCCAGGAATCAAGTCCGGTCTGCCAAGGCGAGTGTTGTGACAGCCGCATCACAACTGGCGCGTGTTTGCAGGTGCTAGAGTTCAGTGGCTCCAGAGACTGGTCGACGTTGAAGAGGGGCCTGGGTACTGAGATGGACCACAGCAGCAGCAGCGAGGTGAACAGTGAACTGGAGAACTTGGCCAAGGACTCGGAGGCACAGCCGTACGTAATTCAGAAATATAACTACACGCAGTTGGCCACCCTGCTACTGTGCGTCGCCCTGCCTGTCGACATGACTTATTGAAACGACTATGTGCTGCTACTCTGCGCGGTGTGCGGCGGATGCTACCAGCTCACGAAGATGCTGGTGTCGCACGGGGCCGACGTGACTACGAGGGGCTACTACGGCTACCCACCGCTCTTAATAGTGGCGAACAGCGGCCACCTCGTGGTGGGGTGAAGCTATTGGTGCAGGGCAGCGCTGACACCACTGCTGCAGACGACTTCGACCACAATGCCATCTACTATGCCATGAGAGCCAGGAAGAACAGAGTGCAGCAGTACCTGGAGCAGTTCTCCGCCAGCCTCGCTTACACCTTGCCAAGCAATAAAGCCTTCGCTCACACTAACCTGTGTTCCTTACTTGTCTAACTTATTCACCTGAAGAGCGGACTGGTGTGATAACCATAGATGCGCTACCAAAGTTGCGAGTACCCAATATTTGTAAGAAATGTGGAAGAGGAGCGACTGTACTGTATCTCGGGGCTTAGCAAAATAATGTTTCCGAAAAGTCATGATAATAATCTTTCTTACATTTCCAATATGCAAATGTTTTTTGCTATAAATTATTTAAATTATGTGTGTTTTTTTTTACTAGAAAAGAAGAAGAAAAACACAAATGTAAAAAAATGAATGAATAATGATGTCAATGCATCTGTGTAACTCAATGTAAATTTTTTTATATTTTTCCCCAAGTAATGAAGTAAACTTACAGAAATTGTAGGCAAATTTCTTATCATTGTATTATGTAATAGGCATTTTTTGTTATGAGCAAATACAAATTTCCTGAAATCAGACAACAAATTATTTTCACTTGTCTACTTTTGAATATCTAGTTTGAAATTAAAATATCCACGCTAAAAACTTACTTATTACTTCTTAATTGTAGTAGAGTATGTGAAATGTTTTGAATATCAATACATCTCTACAAGAAGGAAAATTATAATAAACTAAAACTGGTGTCCCCAGTACAGAACGGACACACAATCCATACCAAGATATGGTGTGTCGTCATTATAAAATAAAATACCCAGCCTTTTTTCAGGTTTTTGAACATAACGATACATAAAATACACACACATATTTATTATTAGACTTATTGAGTGATACATAATAAAAACAAAACAATCGTTTTCATTAACAAGTTATATTGTAATGACGCAGTATTCTTAATTTTCGGGACACATGTTTCATTTCCGTTCGTTTTTCTTTCGCTTTGGTAAGCTTCATAATATTTTTATCAGGTTTGAAATAAAAAACTGTGGTGGTTCATTTTACCGTGATAGTTTTTTTATCGGGCAGACGTTTGCAGTTTCGTTTTGAACGTTGGAGTTTTTGTTAAGCGTCAACATTAGATTAGCATTTTCAAACTGCGTTGACAGTTTTAGTTTTGTACGACGCAGTTTTGATAACGTGTGGAGAGCGTGCGTGGCAGCCCACCTCAGGCCCTTATCTGTGGAGAGGGGGGTGATAGGCAGCACAAGTGTGCCTGTCGCCCTTCAGAGCAGTTGGAAGTCAGTCGCCATTCAGTTCAGTGGTAGAATGGTCGTGTAGGCCGCGTCGGGTGTGAATCTAACCCCCACATCGGCAAACTTGAACTTACGAGATTATTTCTACGCCGGTGTGGGAGGTCGCCGCATTTCTTATTTCTTCGGGCCAGTTTGTAAGAAAAGTAATAATTCGTAAACAACTGTGGCTCTGTTCTGCCCATGTCTATTTATCTGTGCACGTTTCGTACTCTGCATATTCAGAACTTCGGAAGTGAAATGTGTCACTTAACTGTTAAATAAAAGTATATAACAAATAAACCGAAACTTTCCTTTATTTCATAATTAATTGGCGTCCATTGTACAGTGTCTCGTGTTCCTCCGTCTTGAGCTAGTAGAGTCATAAGTTATAGCCGGTGTAACTGTAGCGCCCAACGTTACAAAATGGCGACCCAGCCATGGGGCACGAATAATTACCACACGTGAAGACGGATCTACGAGATCTACAAATATCGAGCAGATCAACACTCAAGTTACCGGCAGTTCCAGGTTTCCAGCAGCACAACACGAAGATCCAGGTACGAGACGACCTCATTCTACAACAGCAGTAACACAATAAGAAATCGTCAATCATCAATGAAGCCATTATTGCAAGTAATTGGACCACTGGTATTGTAGTTAATTTCTATGCAGGTTATGTTATGATAAAGTACATTCACCAAGAGTTAAATTTTTTTATTTCATGTGCAAGTAATGTTAATTTCGCGAAGAGTTATTTTGTTTATTTGTTTACCACGTCGTAACTGAAATAAAAATGGCGCAATTACCACAGAACACGCAGGAAACTACATGGTCAGCAAAAATGATTAATATCCTGTTGTCCNAATAAAAATGGCGCAATTACCACAGAACACGCAGGAAACTACATGGTCAGCAAAAATGATTAATATCCTGTTGTCCATACAGAAAGGACAACAGGAGATGAACAGGAAATTAAACCAGAAAGAAGGCGACAAGCAGAACAGANCCTGTTGTCCATACAGAAAGGACAACAGGAGATGAACAGGAAATTAAACCAGAAAGAAGGCGACAAGCAGAACAGAGGGAGAACAAATTTACAGAATTCATAACAAAGATAGACAACTGGGGGGGTTGAATCTCTAAATAGGTTAGGAAAGTTTCCAACAGTAATTGCCCCAGGTAAAATTAATATAAACAGCAATGACGTAAAAAATGAATGTAGTACAGGCTGTGACAAGGAAGGTAAAAAGTATAAGGTGAAAGGTAGAAAGGCAGATATTATAAATAAAGAGGATAGAAATACAGATAATTTTGAGGAGAGTGAACTTAACTGTTGTGAAGTCAGTTGGAAGTCGGTCGCCCTTCAGGTCAGTGGAGGTCAGTTGGAAGGCAGTCGCCCTTCAGGGCAGTTGGAAGTCAGTCTCCACTCAAGTCAGTCGTCTAGACCGCGTCGGGTGTGACGCTAACCCCCACATCTGCCAACTTGAACTTACGAGATTATTTCTACGCCGGTGTGGGAGGTCGCCGCATTTCTTATTTCTTCGGGCCAGTTTTTAAGAAACGTAATAATTCGTAAACGACTATTTATCTGTGAACGTTTCGTACTCTGCATATGTGAACTTCGTATGTGAACTGTGTCACTTCAATAATAAATAAAAGTATGGAACAAAATACACCAGAACTTTACTTGATTTCATAATTAATTGGCGTCAATTGTACAGAGTCTATGTTCCTCCGTCTTAAGCTAGTCGAGTGCAAGTCGGCAACTTATAGTCGGCTTTGTAACTGTAGCGGCCAACGTTACAATGTGCTTCAGTAGAACACTGGAATCTACAGTATAACTAGTATAACATGTACGTCTATTTGGAAATGTACCTCAACTCACACTCTCTGTCTAGGGCACTCTGCCCATAAAGCATTCCGGTGCCTAATGACCCTGCTGGTATATGGTTTTATATTTGTCACTGCCAGGTGAGTAGAATGCAAAAGAGAGTTCTGTGACAAGGAATATGTGGGATAGGAGCCAGGCACCGACCGAAAGTCATGTTGTGATGTTACGTGGTGGCCATCTTGGATATGGGTAACATTTACCTTGACCTCGTGACAGTCAAAATAACCCGTTTTAATCCCAAAATCTTCAGAAGTGAGTTATTTTTCGTAAAAATCGCCTTTTCCTCTAAAATTGACAACATAAATAAAAGTAAAAATTGTCTGCATGTGTATTTAAATCAATACAGCACATTTGATGCTCTTCAATGTGATTCCAACTAAATGTCCCAGAATTGGTAATTTGAGCTCAAAACCCACTGAAATGACCAAGGTAATTTCGTGACTCTTCGATGTGAGATAAAAAGTTCCCAAATCAAGAAGGGGTCTTATGTTTGAGCAAAGCCCAGCAGACCAGAAGGTATACAGACCATATTTTTGTACATTATGGATTCCAACAACCATGATGGATTTCTGTGACAGTGACATTGTCCTACGGTGACCTTGGGATGACATTAAAGTAAAAAGGATGGGTCGGTACGTTTGTGCTTGGATGCACGGAAACTGAACCAAATAACCATGAAGTCAAGGGAAAGTCCAAGGCCGACTGAGGAGCTACTTCGGCTATATCATGGAATGAAGTACATGTCTAACATCGACCTAACGCATGGATACTGACAGATTCCACTGACGAAAGAATCCCAGCATTACACAGGATTCCTTTTTCATAACCAGCAATTTGTTTTCCAAGTACTTCCTTTCGGACTCTGTAATGCTGTATCGCAGTTTACCCGCTGCATGGCTTTAACCTNCAATTTGTTTTCCAAGTACTTCCTTTCGGACTCTGTAATGCTGTATCGCAGTTTACCCGCTGCATGGCTTTAACCTAGGGTGAAGAGTAATCCAACTTCGCAAGATCATACGTAGATAATATACTTATTGTCAGCAACTTTTGAAGGACACATTGAGCATTTGAAAATTGTTTTGGCAATATTAACTGAAGCTGGTATGACTGCAACACTGAAACAGTCACTGTTTTGCAGAGTAGTTCCATTTTCAGACCATAACCTTATGCCTACAGGGATACGTACTGCACCGGACAAGCAGGTTGCCATAACACATTTCCCTAACCCAAGAAGTGTTAAAACAGCTTCATGCTTTTCTGGGAGTAGTGGGGTTCTACCTCAACTACTGAGATAAAGTTGCAAGAACTTGTTTGCTGTTGTTTGAGCTATTGGGCAGACGTCCTGTGGGAGTGGACTACAGACAGGCAAAAGGCCTTTGANTAAACAGCTTCATGCTTTACTGGGAGTAGTGGGGTTCTACCTCAACTACTGAGATAAAGTTGCAAGAACTTGTTTGCTGTTGTTTGAGCTATTGGGCAGACGTACTGTGGGAGTGGACTACAGACAGGCAAAAGACCTTTGAAGCTGTGAGGAGCTTGTTCTTAAGAGAACATGTGATCCACCACCCAGTACAAGGTGCTGAGTATTATCTGTACTCAGATGCATCTGACCGCTATGGGAGCCAAGTTAGTATAGCTAAGTGAAGACAGTGGCAATGATAAGCTGTACATTGAATAAGTCAGAGAAAAATTGTACGGTGATAAAACAGGAAATGTTAAGTGTAGTATAGTCACTCCTGCATTTTGGAAATTTATTACTGGGAGAGAAAATTATTTTTCAAACTGAACACCAAGCTTCACTTTGATTAATAAATTGCAAGGAGCACCCTGAGAAAATCCATTAAGGAATTTGTTTTGCATAACAGGAAATGGAATTTTATTTAATCAAGGCCAGTCTAAATCTAAATTCGAAAACGAGTGGAAGATTGTAGTACTTACAGAAACGTCCGGTTTTAGACACTCACAAGATGCTTGGTCCTGTCGGAATTAAATAGACGTATGAAGCTTTAAGACGTCGGTTTTTTGGAAACAAATGCTGCAAGTAGTGAACAATGCTGTCAGTGTGTGATTGTGCCCATGATGCAAGCATCTACAGGAAAACATAATGGAAGAACTGCAAGCCATTATTCCCAATAAACCACTCAATTTAGTTTCCGTCAATTTGTTTGGCACGCTACTGAAGTATTTGTAGTGATGGACGTATTTACAAAATTATACGCCATTGTCCAAGCAAACGCCAGCACAGTTTTGAATAAGCTCAAGTCCTTTGTAGAGGAAGTCGGCAAGCCACTTTGTGTATTACCAGATAAGGGAATGTNAAAATTATACGCCATTGTCCAAGCAAACGCCAGCACAGTTTTGAATAAGCTCAAGTCCTTTGTAGAGGAAGTCTGCAAGCCACTTTGTGTATTATCAGATAAGGGAATGCAATTCACGGGACGAATTTGGCAAAAGGGTGTTGGACAAATAAATATTCAATAATCTGCACACGACCGCAGCGGTGGGACACCGCAAGGTGACCCTCTTGAATGCTGCATTAAGAGACTAGGTAAAATGCTGTGTATTTTCTGCTTGAGGAACAAGATTAAGCTGGTCGAGTAAGTGTTGAACCACACAGTTCATGAGGCTACCACCTTAACACCAGGGGAAGTGGTAACTGGTCAATGATCATTAGTGTTTGACCCCACCGTGTTACCATCACAGCCTTCTATAAAAGATGTGCCCGCCGATTCAATAACAAGAGATATTAAAGAAATCATTAGAAACCGTCTTGATCGCAGTGGAAAGAAGCAAACACAATAAGTAATTTAAGTTGAAAAGTTTACAACCAGAACAATTGGTTATATTATGTACCGCCAAAAAGAGTAGTTTTGGGACAAACTGACAAGTAAATTAATTCCTTTGTTCGCAGGCCTGATTGAAGTAAAGAACGAGGTACATCCTAATTGCTATGAGCCTGCATAGCCTTTAACAGGAGGAACAGTTGGTTGATATAATCTGACGGCACTACAAGTGTATCGAACTCCGCTAACATCCATATAACAAGTTTGTTTTGTGAAGTAGTTAATGTGAAGTGTGATGCGACGAGGTCCAGCTAGACGCACCACCTGCTAGTAACCACCCTTCGCAGCACGGACAGCAGCTAGACGAGCTGGTACTGATAGGTCTCCACAGGTACCTGGAACCACGCCGCATGCAATGCGTCCCACAACTGTTGCAAGGGTGTGTGGCGGAGGAGACCGACGGCGAACACGACGATTGACGTGGTCCACAGATGTTCAATTGGATTGAATTGGTGACATGTTCCACTGCAGCCTGTCGGTTGGCCTTCACGCACCATCGTAGTCGACGTTCACCTTGGACATCAATGGCGCGTGGAGCTCCACAGTTTCCACGATAGTTATTCCCAACTGTGCCATTCGTACACTCACGATACACCTTTACCACAGAGGCACGTGAACAGTTCACAAACGTCGCTGATTACGAAATGCTGTCCCCCTTGGCCCAAAAGCTAATCTTGATCACTTTTTGCAACTGGGTTAAATCACTTCCCTTATCCATGACAGCAGGAAACGCACTGTGTATAGCCAGCCTGTCGGTAGCATTATATACCTGCTTCACCAGTCCATGTCACGGGCCATACGTCATGGGCTACACCCGGCAGATAGCACTTCTAGCAGGTGATCATAATAATGTGATTAAACTGTGTGTGTGATATATATATATATATATATATATATATATATATATGTTATAGGTAGAAAAAGTTGTGTACTGTATGTCTTATTCCTTATAGGAAATAGACTGCAATAAAGCCTGTATGCCAAGATGGAAGATTCCTTGAAAGATTCCATGCAAGCCTGTATGGACGCTTGTATTGTTCGTTCTATGGAAGATTTGGCCATCTGCTGGCCGTTTTCGTAATTGGTCGTGTGCAATTTTCTATGTAACGTTTCCTATAAGGTTGAATGTTCAGCCAATCAGAGAGTAGGTGGTAGAGTCATTTTGTTCATGATGTTTTGTAAAAGTGCAATTAATACTATTAAACACTAATAAAGAGTAAATAAAAAACCACGAAAATGTTCATTGATTCTAAAACAGCATTGTGTGAAAATCATGGTTATCATTTTTTTATAATTAACACAAAAGTTCCAGATATAACAACAAAACGATTAGACTCTGTGCATGAATGCATAATGCTGAAGTCATGTGTGAAGATTGTCCCTGAACCACCATTGCAAAAGTAAAATCATAAAAAATTATCTCGCCCTTACTTGTGCTGCAATAAGTTTCCTTGGATAAGTTATTCCAAAGAACCCTCCCTAAATGCTTGCATGCGGGCTCAGGTAGCAGGTTTTGTGGAGGCTTCCACCTGAGCTTGTACGCAAAATTTTATCATGGCGTGCAGGCATATGTTTATTTTTACATTTTCTGCGGTAAAGGCTCTGATTATCACCACTGAAGTCCAGTGCTCTCAGTAAGTCACATTTAAAACAGACTGGTTAAAATATTGTTATAGGCAGAAACTCTGAGCGTGCGAGGCACGGATGATTTATGAACGCACGCTATCAGATGGAACCGGAGACGCAGTGGCTTTTGATAAAGGGATGTTGAAAAATTGTGCCAGTAATGCCAACCAGGGCGCGTGCCGCTCCCAACCTTGGGTATTGGGTGTCTTCAAGACATCTGAAGAATGCTCTGGATTACTGGCCTCACTGCTCTCAACTAGACTCGGGGTGCGGCAAACCTTCGAAGTTAAGGCCAGCTGCTATAAAAAGCATGTCGGGCCTCTGAGCCTGCAGTTGTTTAATGGATGAGTTTCAGCGATAGACGACTAGCGAGACGAGGAGCGCGTTGCAAGAGAAGTGTCCAACGGGAAGAAAATCTGCAACTGCGAACATCAGAGCACTGAAGAATATAACTGCAGGCTGGGACTATTGGACTGGATGCGTGAGTGAAAGACATTACAAATGATGGAAACAGATAAGACTGAATGTGTGTTAATGATGAGTATGAGATAATTGACAATAACCAAACAGAGACAAACAGAAGGACATTTATTAGAGTTGAAATTGTAATTAAATATTGAGCTCACTGTGAAATAAAAAGAGTAATAGTGGAGACAGACAATTCAATGCTGTAAATAATAGCTGTGTGAATAAATTATAAATCAAATCTAGTTCTTTTATTTTTATTAAGACTTACATCCTTCACAAAATCAGATACGCCCCTCTGGTATCTTGTAACACTGGTGTCAGAAGTGGGATGGAGGCATTTAATTGTAAATTAAGTTAGGCAACATGCAAGTAATTAGCTATTTAAAAAATGAATTGATTAAGACTCTTTTGAACAACCATCACAGTGAATGTTACATATAAAATGTCTGCAGAACTGAAAGCACTGCGAGGGACTAGGTAGCCAAATTATTAGTCTAAAATAAAGTGTAAATTAAACTAAATAATTAAATTAGTTTTAAAAAGTCACTGACCTTGCCTGCATATACTTTAATGGGCGCACTGAGTGACATGCGCCCGGTAAGTTGGTAACTATGGGTGGAAAAAAGTTCCATATCTTAACGTCAAAAAAAAAATGTTAGGTAACCATGTGATAATTAAAATTATTTTTTTCGCTTTGTTTTTTTTAATGCGTTGAAATGTAAAAATTATCAGATAAGTAAAATATTTGCTTTTCTAATAATTTCACAGTTTCACATTAGCGACACATGAATAAAGTAATGAGGCACATGGCAATGTATATTTTACATACGGCGGAAGTACACACAACGTGCATACAAGTAGAGCCTAAGCAGGGCTTCCAAAGGAGCCCATTTTACAGTGAACAACCTATAGTTTACTCACCAGCTGGCAGCACAGCCAATAAGGAACTTTTTGGCAGTACGTGGAAGCCAATCAGACACAAGGTACATTCCCAGACATGGGTACACACACATCACAGCGTATATAAGTACTCACAGACAAAATTACGTGGTGGTTCCTATTCACATCTGTATTCTTTAATACTCTGTACGCACATCAATGGAACCAACACACCATCACGCCTCTAGTATTTATCTACTCTGCGTCACTGGGTAGACAGCCATGTTTGCAGTGCGTCATGGCTTGTTCCGTAGTTAATGAATAATAGAAGATAATATTAAAACCTTGTAATCTTTCCCCTAAGGGGCCACGGTGGTTGAGCGGTAAGTCTGCTCTCCAAGTCGAACCAGGTTCAATTCACAGCAATGTCACTCCCGGATTTTCGCATGTGGGAATCGTGCCGGACAATGCCGCTGGTCGATGGGTTTTCTCACAATGTGCATTCAAGTAGATCTTTAGCAGTGCTTTTAAAAGTGCTCATTTTACCGCTCATTTTCTCTGTGCATTGCACAAAAGACTAGCACAGACTCAAAGTCACCATCACTGCGCAGTAGATGGATTGCAGCTCGTTTGTGTATCTTGATGAGATACGACCACTTAATATTTTACATGTATTTGTTAAGACCCAGTTGTAACATATAACGAGCAAATATTCCTGTATCAGGCAGGCCGCATTTGCATTATTATACTCCTCTCATCAGTTAGAAAAAGGGTTAATTTATTTATCGCGTGTATTGTTGCGCTTCAAATTTAGCAAAGAAAAATATGGTAAATCTATGATTGGTTAACGTTGTCTGTATTTTAGCTAATGTGAGTTCGCAACACTTTATCTCTGTCCTGTTTAATTGAAGCCTTTGCATTTACTGAACTTAGTGCGATTACTTTGAGCAAGCATTCTGTGTAATTAATTTAGCATCAATTTAACATCCGACTTTTGCTTTCGCAACAAAAGGTTACAATTCGAAAAGCGAATAAAAGGAAAGTAATAAATGGATGCCATTTGTGCTACTGTGGCCTTGAATAAAAGCTTTGCCTTTCAAAAAATGAAATAAAACATAACAAACGGTAAAGAAAAAACATAATTATTACTAAACAAGGCGAGTGAGTGAAGAGATTTGGGCGGTTCTTAACATCGAGGTCTTGAGAGCAGTTACAAACTAGGTGTGCCAAAAATTAAAATGGACCAGTACCTCTCAAGACACGAACCCAATACACCAGAAAGTCTCACCATAAATCTGTACAGAACAAAGATCTCAAAGTATTGCCAGTTCTTGTGATGACAAGCTGAATTAAAACACTATTTATAATACATTTGCAATTGGTCCATTATTTAATGGCTCTTTTGTAGAGGATTCTGAGTCAATAATAGGAATGAAGCAAACTGCAGGTATAATTGTTGCCTCTAACTGTAAGGGCAAGCAGCCAATGGCCTCTTGATATCGGTTAGAGTACAAAAAGACGCGAGTTTTTTAAGGTCTCTAAGCAGTGAAGCATCACTAACATGGTATATTCCTCTTTCGATGGCTTCGGTCAGAAGTGAAATACTAGAAAGGGAGGCATGGTATCTTGATTGCATGCCAATGGTTATGTGTATACCAATATGCACATAACACTCCAGACTTTAATTTCCAGGCAAAATTTATACCACTTCACAATCCCAATCGTACCAATTTGCTTATATAAAATTAGATGATATTTTCTTGTAACCTCTTTGTTCATAATCATCACCTGATTGTCCATTTGTGTGTTGGAGATAAGAATGACGTTATTTCAAAGTATTGAATTTATTATAAAGGTGATTAACAGTGCGTGTGTGTATATGTATTAATTAAAAATAAATCATTAAAAAACTATTTTAACTAGAACTAAGCAGATATAATGTATTAAAGAGAGCTTATAATACTATCCTTAAAATTGTGCTTTACTTAAATCTGCGAGGGGCAAGATAGCTGCGTGAGTTTCAATGTACAGAATGGGGCGGAATTCGAACAACAAACGTCACGTTACCTGAGCGGTCGGGGATAGTAATGCAGACGTAATTCGGCGACTGTGTTAAGAAAAGTAGGAATATTATACAATATTCCTATTTAGAATAGAATGGCCGCCAGCTCACTAAGTGAGCACAAAGTCGCAGTTCTCAGGATCGTTGGACGAACGACCACGTGGCTGTATCCCCTGACACACACGGTACAAATTTACAGGAAAACGTAATATATAGCCGGGGTATTCAGACTCCCCAGCACACCTTAATATAACCTTTTTACCTTATAAATAAAGGATGTCTCCTTGAGGTGTCGATGACTTCCTGGATAGGGCCAGGGCCCGAAATACAACACAAAAATGAGAACTCAGAAATTTTGGTTAACGCAAGTAAATTGTATTGACGAATAGTACAAACAGTTACAAGTATGCACTGCCAATTAAAGCGGACCTGACTCACAAGGCTTGCCAGCGGCCATTACAATACAAAAAGGACAAGAATGGTGCAAAAAATTACAAGAGTAATTAAACCTCCAGGGTCTGTAAATTGAGCTGACAGAGGGGTACTGCGAACGCGGGGAAGGCTGTTGATAAATTAAATAAAAGTTCCAGTAAATAACGTTAATCTATTGCAGTTAAGTATTCAGAACAAAGTATGAGAATCCCCCGCGATGCGACGCACGTGCAGCACCTAAGACCCGTGGAATCAGACTCCCGGAGATGGCGCGGGTCAGCAGCATCCTTGCCGAGAGCTCGCGCCACTCCGCGAGGTATCTTAGTTTACTGACCTCATTAACATAGAACTTGAAACAAATACACATGAAACACTGAAACGTTCTGAGCGAGTTTTCTTAATCCTGTAGAGAGTTAAGAGTTCTTAATTAAGCACTAATTTAAATACAAAACATGATTATGTGGTGCCTTGCAGAGCATGTGGGAAATTTAGTTCTGTTAAGTTTTGGGGCACTCTATGACTGGAACGGTCAGGTTGAAAGAAAGACTAATTATTTCCCATGTCACTGATTGGCTTGATTAGACACACAATTGTACTCGGAAAATGATATAGAACACTTAAAATACCCTAACTTTGCTACTCTACACCTCATTAAATATGCACATGACGTGCATTTATTCTGTGATTACTTCGCAATCCCCTAAGGGCAAATTTCACTAACATTTACCAGTGGGCGATAAATTCTAAGGCTATTTACTACACATTCTAACACTTGATTCCTATCCCAATTACACAGATCTCTCTAGGGATACCACAGGCACTCGTTTGGATCACTCGTTAAACGACACGGAACCGCATCAGGACGTGCGTGTTCCGCAGGCCGCACTGGTGCAGCGACTGTGGGCTGATGACAGTGGCCGTGCCCGACCACGTAGGAGTGGTCCACGTCAGTTGAGGTCATTTATTATGCAAAATGAAATATAAAATATATATAACACTTTTGAACTTAATTAAAAATTGACACGAGTCCTTCAATATTATTAAGATTTTAAACAGCAATTTTGTGAGATATCGGAAACTAAAGGAAATTAAATTTCAATTCTCCTAACATTGGTAGGTGTTATTGGGATCATCACACCAAGAGAAAATGTGAGTTAATACCTCCGCTAGTAATAAAAACAAGGGTGGCCGCCAAATTTGTACAGTCTGGAATTATGAACATTTAATACTGGTTTAATAAACAGTATGGCCTAATTAATAAAAACTTTTTCTTGTTACAACCCAGGACTCATAGTTTTCGTGTAAGCATTCGTCGGCAGTGATACATTCCCAGGCGCATGGGCAATACCAACACTTCCTGCAGGAAATCACACATCGACTGTCGCCAGAAACAAAGAGGCAGCTCCAGTACTGTAGGCTTATTAATGTACGGAGCATGTTGTTTACAGTAGGTGTTGAAAGTATCCTCCACCATCGTCTGTGCAGTGGGCACAGCAGTTTACTATACACGCATGCAGGTGTTATTGCACAAGTGCATTTTACACAAAACGGTAGATCTTGGCTTTTGTAATTAAGAGGACCATTTTTGTTAATTATGCTATACTGCTCCGTAAACCAACATAAAACGTTCGCAATTGTTGATGGTAAAAACGTTGTCTGCAATAGGATAGTGGCCACCACTGTAATTTTCAATAAGGGGGGAGGTATTAATAAGATTTTCATCTTAGGTTCAAGATTCCAATACCATTAAACAATCTTAAGTTAATTTCACCTCCTTTCCAGTATTTTGCAGAGTTTTGTCAATTGAATTCTGCCCCATTCTGTATGACAATCACTGCANAAACAAGAGACTTTGAAGATTTGTCTCTAGTGTCCACCAACAGGTGCGCCACTTACCAATTCTACCTACCGGCCGCCAAGGATACCAGCCCCTTAAACAAGATCAGAAGAAATAACTTAGTCTATTAATTGGTATTTGTGTACATTCTGCACAATTGTACGTTTTCCACAGAAGTGTATGGTAAGTGTTAATGGAGTGAAGTAATATAGTCTGTTTAGCCAAACAATTTTATGATGAAACTATTTGCATTGTGCAAGGGTCTACTTGTTATTATCGGTTTACTATTTTTAAGGGGTAATTTTCTTGAAACCGTCTGAAACTTAAGATGTTGCAAAACCCGATAATAAAGAGTTGCTGGAAGCACCTACTTTCAAGATGTTAAGAAGAAACCTTAGCAATATCAAAGTGTTAGATTTTGAATTGTCAACATTATAGAGATTTCAGCATTTGAAGTTTTCTTTATGTTTTAGTTTTGTTTGAGCTGTGTGTTTATTTATTTGTGGAAAAATAATTATTTATTTATTTTACAAGCCCCTAACCTCAGGTATAGCTAGTTTTGTATAATCAGGATATCTCCTCTAAATTAATATTTACATTTTTTTGTTTTTTCACTTTTTATGTTTTGACAGTTCTATTTATTTTATTTTTTACAAGAAAAATAAGCTCAGATATCTTTGGCAATGTTAATTTTTCTTGTATCACTGTTTTTCTTTTTACATTTCAACCTGGTTTTATCCAGCAGTTTTGGCCAAGGAGAATAGTAGTAATTATACTATGACGTAGAAGGAAGTGACGTCTTTTAGGAATTTCCTGTGTAAATAGCATCATGTGAACCCCGGTGATTTATTACTCTCTCCTTAGACACCAATATGAGCAGATCAGCGTAAGATTTTGTCTGCAAGAATTGCATATAATTTTGTATATTACCGCTCGTCGTAAGTGTGTTAGAGAGGCACCATGTTGTTTTAAATATGCGGGGCATGAAATAAGAGGCCCAAGCCACATTGTAATTAGTTTTGGAGTGTTTTCCTAGAACTTCGACTGCTATCTCCACTTACATGATAAGTAAGACCTACAGAGGTTGGGTAATGTGTGAAACTTCATCTTACGTTTTGATAACTACAGGCTTTTCGTCATTTTAATTTGTTTTGGAATGTCTAAATTACATTTGAACTTGATGAGAGTAAAATTTGAAATCTGAAATATTACGAGGGCTTTTAGTTTCCACGGACAGTACCAGAAGTCAGTATTGAGAATCTTGTGTTCAAAGCTGAGTTATTGCTACAAACATTTTAATGATTTTATTAATGAGAGATCTAACGAGCCAGTTCATGATAAACTCATGTAAATTATCTTTTTGTAAACAATGCTTAAAAAGGTGATTTTGTATGTTACTGCATTGCAAACTGATCATAATTCATTTTGCTAGCTATTTTTCATGGTTTTCTATTTATTTGAAACAACACTAAACTAATGATTTTTGTTATTTATGACTGTTTCATGTAAAATGCTTTAATTGAAAGAAAAAAAACATCTATTACTTCACACTTACCTTCTGTGTTATGCTTCACGTAGTCGTTGAAACAGTTAGAATTTCTTTATTCAGTGATTTGCATGTTTTGTCTCATTGTTAATTTTCATACAAATGATATGAAGTTGTGTCTTGTGTACTGCTATGCTAAAATAAGGGCAAATGTGTTGTACAGTTTTGTACTTTGAAGTATATTCTTGTAGCACGTCTCTATTGCTCCAGTGTTGACTTACCAGTGTTTAAGTTCAATATTCTGAAACTCAAATTGCTAATTGAAGCCAAATTTATAGACATTAAATGTTCAACGACGTTAAGAGTAAGTTTTACAGCATAGATAGAAAACTGTTTCAATATTTTTTAATGCAAATTTGAAACACATTTTTTTATGCAACTTTTTTGCTTGCTACAAAAAAAACTACAAAAATGTGTTTACTTCTGTTCCGATAAGAATTTAAGACATGGCTTTAAGCAGGGAAGTAATTTATAAAATAATTTTACTTTCCTATGTAATGTCTTATTTAAAGGATTTTGTTCCAGTGATTACTGCATTGTTGCACGCACTGCACGAGATCATTAAGCTTGCGGAGACCTTGGCAGTAGGGATGATATCTGGAAAAAATATCTACATGATTTACATTGGTTATTTGTAAAAGTATAGCTGTATGGAACGATTTACCAAAAGGGAAATATTGATTTTCGGTACATCAAATTTCAATATTTTGTGTATTAAAGGGACTTGACAAATGTAAAATTGCTTAGAATATTACATGTTGAGGACACGGGGCATTGCAGAAGGATGTGGCCCCTGTTTGTGGTGCATGTTGCCAAAGTTAACATAGAAATGGTTTATTTCGGTTTTTGTATTCAAAACTGAACTTATTAAAGAGCATTAAAAAAAATATTTCCGATATCTGGAAAAAGATAATGATTTCGATATCTATTACAGTTTCCCTTGCCCCTTACGAACCTCGCTTCACCCCTACCGACTCTCAAGACCCCGAGCCACTCAAATCTCTTCACTCACTCACTCACTCGCTCAATCCAAATGATTACTATTCAGGTCATTTCAAAAAAGATGGGTGCTGCCCACAGGATGAGTATCATGTAATATATGAAGGAAAACGTACGACAGATTCAGCTTTCCCTCTTCATTGATCATCCGCCAAAGCTAGTGGGGCTTGCTACGACAGATGGAGTATACACTCCAGGCGCAGGCGATGCTGAAGTACGCCGCAGCAGTGTGCCAGCCAGACATGCTGAGTTTGCACACCACAGGATGAGTATCATGTAATATATGAAGGAAAACGTACGACAGATTCAGCTTTCCCTCTGCATTGATCATCCGCCAAGGCTAGTGGGGCTTGCTACGACAGATGGAGTATACACTCCAGGCGCAGGCGATGCTGAAGTACGCCGCAGGAGTGTGCCAGCCAGACATTCTGAGTTTGCACACCACAGGATGAGTATCATGTAATATATGAAGGAAAACGTACGACAGATTCAGCTTTCCCTCTTCATTGATCATCCGCCAAAGCTAGTGGGGCTTGCTACGACAGATGGAGTATACACTCCAGGCGCAGGCGATGCTGAAGTACGCCGCAGCAGTGTGCCAGCCAGACATTCTGAGTTTGCACACCACAGGATGAGTATCATGTAATATATGAAGGAAAACGTACGACAGATTCAGGTTTCCCTCTTCATTGATCATCTGCCAAAGCTAGTGGGGCTTGCTACGACAGATGGAGTATACACTCCAGGCGCAGGCGATGCTGAAGTACGCCGCAGCAGTGTGCCAGCCAGACATGCTGTGTTTGCACACCACAGGATGAGTATCATGTAATATATGAAGGAAAACGTACGACAGATTCAGCTTTCCCTCGGCATTGATCATCCGCCAAAGCTAGTGGGGCTTGCTACGACAGATGGAGTATACACTCCAGGCGCAGGCGATGCTGAAGTACGCCGCAGCAGTGTGCCAGCCAGACATGCTGTGTTTGCACACCACAGGATGAGTATCATGTAATATATGAAGGAAAACGTACGACAGATTCAGCTTTCCCTCTTCATTGATCATCCGCCAAAGCTAGTGGGGCTTGCTACGACAGATGGAGTATACACTCCAGGCGCAGGCGATGCTGAAGTACGCCGCAGCTGTGTGCCAGCCAGACATGCTGAGTTTGCACACCACAGGATGAGTATCATGTAATATATGAAGGAAAACGTACGTCAGATTCAGCTTTCCCTCTTCATTGATCATCCGCCAAAGCTAGTGGGGCTTGCTACGACAGATGGAGTATACACTCCAGGCGCAGGCGATGCTGAAGTACGCCGCAGCAGTGTGCCAGCCAGACATGCTGTGTTTGCACACCACAGGATGAGTATCATGTAATATATGAAGGAAAACGTACGACAGATTCAGCTTTCCCTCTTCATTGATCATCCGCCAAAGCTAGTGGGGCTTGCTACGACAGATGGAGTATACACTCCAGGCGCAGGCGATGCTGAAGTACGCCGCAGCAGTGTGCCAGCCAGACATGCTGTGTTTGCACACCACAGGATGAGTATCATGTAATATATGAAGGAAAACGTACGACAGATTCAGCTTTCCCTCTTCATTGATCATCCGCCAAAGCTAGTGGGGCTTGCTACGACAGATGGAGTATACACTCCAGGCGCAGGCGATGCTGAAGTACGCCGCAGCAGTGTGCCAGCCAGACATGCTGTGTTTGCACACGAGGTAGTGCTGCAGTAGTGGCTGTGGTATATCACCTGGTGCGTGCTTCGGTAGTGACTTGTGCAGAAAAGACGGACATAATCCTAATGTAGATATGTACACAGAGACGATGGCACGGCGGTTCCTTGCATGTCAGCGTACCCACACTCAGATTGGCTGCGCGGGGTTCTTGCGTCTGGCATTCTTGGCTGGGCTGCCGGCTGATTGGCAACGGGCGCTGCGTTGCTGACCTGTGACGTCACGTTAGGAGTGCGGCTGGAGCTCGCAGTATATGCTGCTGTTTCACTTCTGTGTTGTTATGACTCCCGCCTACATAGCGCTTGAACTGCATTACAGAGTGTTTGACATACATGTTCTCCAAACAAGCCATAAAATATGCGACCAATGTGCTGATCTACGGAAAAAAAAAAAAAACATGCACATAGGACGAGGGCTGTTAAGTGTTTTCAAGACGCCACCCACATTAGGAACACAATTTCATAGCACTCAAAAGTGGCTAAAAACTGCTTTTACAAAGCGCTGTATCTCAAAATATATGCTTCAGATATATACAAAACTACTCAAGGGCCCTGCACTGAACCGTCCTACAGACTTTCCGCCAATAATATAATAGGATCACCGCTGGAAGTCCTGTAGGCACACGCAGTGCTACTAGAACACTGCGTGCCAGTCGAGAACCTTGTGCCTAGAAGCGATGATGCAGTGTTGCCCTCACCGCTCTCGTGCTTCTCCGCTTCAGACACGTAACAAAGCACCAGGTACGCAGGAGTCTTAATTTAGTTGTGCGGCGGCAAGACGTTTGTCCATGAACCCGTTTTCAAATTGACAACAACCGAGCGGAAAGACATTTTGCCCATTGCAGTTTCTTAATATTTTTTTTAATCAAACATTTAAAAAAGCACCATATTTGTTTGTTTCCTAAATATGCCATTTATCACAAACGTTTTATAATTCTGTTAAAATAAAAGTATCTTATTTTTGATTAAATTTAACTTTTAGTTTTATTTTATGTAAAAATTATAATTTTTCATTTGTAATTAATATGAATAAAACAGAAAATAGAAGTGTTGATAATTAATGGTAAGAAATAGTTCTCATTCAAAATGTTATTAAACTGAATGCACATGAATATGGTAACTTGTCCCTTTTGTGTGAATTTCTAGACACAGTTAAACTTTGTTTGCATGAGGCGGATGAATAGCCTTAAAGTAGAACTTCAGAGAGGCTTAAGAAATGTTGGAAATGATCGTGAATGGACTATAGAGTTAGAGAGAGTGATCTTTGTGGAGTCGAACAAATACGTCACGAAATAGAAAATTGAAAGGGTATGCAATTATGTAGTGTAAGTAATAACACCTACAATCGGAAAAAAAAAAAAGCGATTCCAATATTTTTAATGAATATTTTTGTGCTCTTAACAAAACAATACGCTAGATTTTAAAATTACAGTTTGGAGGCGGTAATTCTAAGGTATACACTGTATTCCAAATTTTTTTTCTTCGGTTTTGAAATGGCGTATGGGCAGTTGCGAATGCCTTTCTTACTTTACGAAGAAGCCAAAATGACATTTTGTTGTTTCAGGATGAACTACGTTATCCGTTGTTGTAACGCAGAGTAGATGAGTACACAGAGGCAAAGCGGCATGGCTGTTCCTCCCATGTGAGGGCACCAGGCTGTGGCTGCGATAGGCTGCGCGAAGCCCTGGCCAAGGCCCTTGCCTGGGATTGGCTACTGCGTGCAGCCGGCTGGCTAGTAGCTCAACCAGTAGCTGACTGACAAACTGCTTCCAGACATCTTGCTGGCTAGCGGCGCCATGTTGCTGACATGTGCGGCTGGAGTTCTCGCAATAAGCGACTATTTCACGTCTGTATTGTTTTTTTAATTTAACACACAATGCATTACATTAGGGATGAAATTAGAGTTTGTACATTTCAATACGAGTTGCATGAATATCTTAACGTGGCCGCCTGGTAAAAGGAATTTTGCACATATGAAGCTTAAAAGCGTGGGAACGAACGAGACATGCGCATCAACTCTATGCGCAAGGCACTGAACTGGCATGCAGTCTTGCCGACGATAACACGCCTCTATGAGACTTTCAGCGGAGACCCTACCATTTTATGACGTAATAATAAAAATAAAGGTTCGATGCATGTTCCTATTCCGTTTATGTTTTGTACCTGAATGTTCATACTGTCGTACTTCAGTGAAGTAGGTATTAATAATACCTCGACAGTACTGGAGTATATGACTAGACTAGAAGAATATTATAATTTAAGGACTACAGACTACGTGTAACAAAGTTTATGGAAGAAATGTACTAGTCTACTCCACCAAAAGAAGAAAAATACCAGTCTTTTCCACTACAAGAAGAAATAGTCCGAAATAAATATAGTTTGTAAGTATCCGATCTTCTAGTCCGAAGAAATATAAATGGTTATTATGTAAGTTAAAACAGACGGACTGTTGGTTTGGAAGAACCTCAGTCGACAGAATATGACGTAACATTGCATCAGCCTCTATCACGTCAGTGAGTTCAACGGTCAGGTCAAGAGTTATCTACAGATAGTGTATACAGGGTGATTCTAAAATCTTGGGACAAACATTGTGGGGTGGTAGAGCTCACTAAAACAAACAATTATTGTATAGGAATATATGGGCAGAAGTGACGCGTTGAGGCACAAACACAAAAACATAACACATTAACGGAAACATAAAATGTTCATTTGCAGCATAGTTAAATAAGTGATTCCGTACATAAAATGTTAAAACAGTTGCTGGAAATGCATCCACCAATAGTCACACATGCTTGGCGACCTCTACCTATGGCGTAATTGGCTAACAATGGTGGCGATAGTTGAGGGCAGTCAAACGGTGCGCCAGTGACCTGCTGCAGCAGCGAACAAAGCATTTGCGCTTGAGAGTTCGGCCATGATGGGTGATTTTATGAATAGCGAAAAGGCAGACATGTATCTAATGTACAGTGCTGCTAATGGAAACGGCAGAGCAGCGCTACGGCTGTATCGGAAACGCTTTCCACGTAGACGCATGCTGAACCACAAAATGTTTAAGCAATTACATCGGCAACTTTGTGAAAATGGTTCATTTATCGCCAGTACTGATGGAAGGGGTCAATCAAGGACTGTACGACAACCACACCTCAACTATCCTGCTGAAATACCCGGCGTATTTGAATCTGTTCGCCAATAACTCCATCGACGCTACCAAGCTTGCATTACTGTCAGTGGTAGCAATTTTGAGCAATTATTATAAACATTGCTGTAAAAAGGCATTTAGCGGTGACGTTGTAAATAAACAATGTATTGCATTTCATGTGTTATTTTTGTGTCTGTGCCTCATAAGTCTCTTCCGCCCATATATTCCTATACAATAATTGTTTGTTTTAGGGAGCTCTACCGCCCCACAATGTTTGTCCCAAGATTTTAGAATCATCCTGTATAAGCAGATATAACTCGCTGCACAGCATAACCATGTTCATTCAGTCTTGCGACGCGCACGAGTACTGTCAACATCTACGACCCATCTGTAGCTGCAGTGTATGCTGGAAAGAAGGATCACAGTGCCAACAACTAGTGGCTGAAGAATTTAGTGACAACAGTTCAGGTGAGGTGAGTGGAGCCCACCATACACAAACATACCAGAGTTACCATATCCTACAATACACCTGCCGTGGGAAATAAATTCATACGGAAACTTGCAAATAGAAGCACCAGATGTTGTGGATATGGCAAGGACAAGCAGCCCCGAAAGAGGAATGCCTGAAACGAACAAACTCACGAGGAATAGAATTCCAAACACTACCGCGCAGGTATTGCATTCACCTAAGAGCACCCAACCAGACGAGACAGAATTTGTCATTGTTGAAAGAGAACATTCTGATACACCATCAACAAAATGACCTAGACAGTCACGTTTAAATATTAGGGAATAAGTCAGACATATATCTGATAATAACAAACGTGTCAAACAGACAAGACAGACAGAATCTGATAACAGCAGTCATACCAATATTGTTACCGTTCACGCCAGTGAGACTGCACATACAAATGATGAACACGAATCAGACCACTCTGTCAGTTCAAATTGGTGGGGCTATTACACAAAATGGCAGAGAAATGAGACTCTGCATAGACAAATTTGATGGTTGTAATAGGCACTGCCAGCATGCAAACTCAAGCTTAAATTTGTTCCGTTAATAAAATATGTATAGCTAAAATATTTATATAGACACCATTTTGAAAATAAAGCTTGACCTACTTAAAACATAACAGTTTACACCACCTGCTGCAGTACTATTTGTTTGCTAAATTTAGTAGGAATATGTCAATTGTTTCTCAAGATATGACAAAAACTTTATTTATTTACAATTCGCTATCTTACAAAATGGAGGACAAAAGATGCTTTGTGTAGATACAATTGATAATTGTAATATATACTGCCAGCATACAACGGTAAGTTGAAATTAACTACAAGGTTTCGACAATAAGGCATTTTAAGCTTAAATGGCTATATTGTAGCCTTTTTGAAAATAAGTGAACTGGACTGCGTAAAATGTATCCCTTAACATAATCTGCATCAGTGCTGCTTGTTTGATAAATTTGGTAGGAATCGGTAAATATTTACAGAGATATGACATAATAACTTAATTTATTAGTATAATGCTATCTTCCAAAATGGCAGGAAAAAAGTGGTTCTGATTTTGTATATATGATGCTCACAACATATACGTTCAGTATACAAAATGTGGTCAAAATTGTTTAAGTTGTTTGGCAGATATAGCAAATAAAACTAAAAATTATGTATGACCACCATTTTGTAAGTCAGTATATAATAAAGTTCAATCACTTATGTTTACTTGGCCTAAGATAGTAATACATACCTGGTAAATTGGGAGAGAATTGGTTTAATATTTTTCAAAAATATGATAAATATTTATTTCTTTATTTTGTGCTGTATTCCAAAATGTTGGAATAACACCAATATTCATCTCAAATTTTAATTCTTACGCAATGCTCTGCCAGAATACAAAATTTGGTTTGGATCGGTTGAATGGTTCCAGAGATATGACATAACACTCCAAATATTAAATTGGCTGCCATTTTGAAAGTAAGTGCCAGACGTGGTCAAAAACTGTAAAAGGCAGATGTCCTTACTGTAATGATACCAAGTTTGGTGAAATTC
>NQII01009657.1:33947-45080 GCA_002778355.1 Clitarchus hookeri | reverse complement strand
ATTTGGTGACGATTACAAAATGTTAGATTCATTTTGGGAACGAAGTGCCAATTCACGAGTACCGTCTGCCAGTTCTTTCCACTGGACTAGTGCTGGCAGACTATGTTCATTTGTCTCTCCATGTCATGTAGTTTCCATGGCCAAAATTTCAAAAGTCCGCAAATAGTTAAGAATTCTGTACAAAAAGTACAAATTTTCAAGTGTCGTCTGCCAGTACTTCCCACCTGACTAATGCCGGCAGACTAGGTTTATTTGTCTCACCATGTAATGTAGTTTCAATGGTCAACATTTTAAAAGTTCGCAAATACTTTCATTTTCTGTACAAAAAATACAAAATTTTAAGTGTCGTCTGCCAGTACTTCCCACTGGGCTACCGCCGGCAGACTATGTTTATTCGTCTCCCCATGTCGATTAGTTTCAATGGCCGAAATTTCAAAAGTCCGCATACAGTTCCATTTTCTTCACAAAAAGTACACTTTTTCAAGTGCCGTCTGCCAGTACTTCCCGCCGAGTATGGGGTGGCAGACATGGTTTTTCATTATATTCGTGTCACGTAGTACCTCCAATCCAAGTTTCAGCTCTCCATAAATACTTGCAATTTTGACGAATTTTGGCAATTTCAAACGTCTGCCATATCTAACCCATCCGCTTTGAGGCGGCAGACTAGCAGAAATGGATCCAGGCTAGTAAGTCCCATTAACTTCTATATTTAAAAAATCTCCGCCTTTTACGACCCCTTTTCAGAGCTGGCTCCTGGACTACAATGTCACAAGTAAAATTCCTTACACCCGTTGTATTGGAGTATGTCAATAAAAGCGTAAAAACAAAACCTTTATAAATAGATTTTTTTTCTAAGCTTTACACATTAATATTAAAATAGGAAATCAAAACCTTTACATTACTAAAAATAAAATTGCTTCAATCAGAACAATAACGAATACAAAACGTGGTTTCCAGTTATGGTTGAGTTAGGAAGTTCCGAAAGCCAAGTGCTGACAACATGCGAAGCACCGTACTATGTTAAAGGTAAAAAATGTTTCTTACCATACTTTATTTTTTTCATAAAGCAAGCAGGGATTCAAATAAAAAACAAATTATGAAAAAAAAAAATTTTCGTTAAGTGTTACTCTTTTTAGGAGTAGAGAGAAATAAACATTTGTGTATGCATTGCGACAACCTAATACTTATAATACTTATAAATCTGATATTGCTGAAATTGCTTTCTATCCCCAAGTTCAGGAGTGACCAAACCTCCAACCCCTCGCTGACAACAGTACACTTCACTCCCAAACATTATTTCCTGACAAGAAGTCATAGCGTCAAACCCTCCGGGCGGACTGTGACCGCATATTCATTCGGCAAAACCACAAAACCCTTGTGTAAGCAATTCAACAAAAAAAAGTAGCACCCCACTAATAAAAAATATATTAGCAAATTATTTTTATATCTTATCACACTTCAAACCAACCAAACAATACATCATACCAAATAAAAAAATTATATCATCACAATCATATTTACTACATACTTAAAACATCAAACAATATACAGAATTATTATAAAATAATAATATCCGAACTTTGAACGTCTACAATATCAAAACCAAACAACCTACAACCTTGGTTGACCAATTAAATTAACCGTGGAACAATGAAGTTTGTTTACCATACATTCATAAATGTTCACTATGACCACAATGAGCGACCCGTACGACATATATGCGATAATCAAACTCGTTCCACGCTCTTGTCAGCATGTCCAGTGTTACGGTTTGGATGGCGTTCGTAACTCTCGGTTTGAGGTAGTGAGGGGGAAGTGAGCTCGCATTTGACACATCAATGTGAAGGGGACGGTCTGATGGTTCCTTTATGAGCCCAGAATGAGGTAGACGATGCCTTCATGTCCAAGCTGGTTTTTAGCGATGAAGCGACGTCTCATACAAATGGTAAGGTGAACTGGCACAACATGCGGATATGGAGTCAGGAGCCTCCATATGAAAATACCGAACACGAGCGCACTTCCCCCAAAGTGAACGTGTTTTGCGCTGTATCCAAAGACACTGTTTTCAGCCCTTTCTTTTTTCACGAGCCCACTGTTACTGGAACCCCTTATTTGGACATGCTTACAGAGTGATTGTTTCCTTAGTTAGAAGAAGCAGCGGGGGACTTAATTTTCCAACAGGATGGTGCGCCACCCCACTGGCACCTAGCTATTTGCGGATACCTGAACGAGAAGTTGCCCCAATGCTGGATTGTTTGAGGAGCAGCTGGTGACCAGGCTCTTCTTCACTGGCCCCCAAGAAGCCCGGATCTTACCCCATGCGATTTTTTCTATGGGGGTACATAAATGATCAAGTGTTTCGTCCACCATCGCCGGTTAACATTGACGACCTCAAACGAGAATTACGGACATCATCCAAACCGTAACACCGGACATGGCGACAAGAGTGTGGAACGGGTTTGATTATCGCGTAGATGTCGTTCGGGCGGCTCGTGGTGGTCACATTGAAAACTTACACTGAAGAGCCTAAAAAACTGGTACACCTGCCTAATATGTAGGGCTCCCACGAGCACGCAGAAGTGCCGCAAGACGAAGTGGCATGGACTCGACTAATGTCTGAAGGTATGCAGGAGGCAATTTACACCATGAATTCTGAAGGGTAGTCCACAAATCCATAAGAGTGCAAGGCGGTGGAGATCTCTTCTGAACAGAACGTTGTAAGGCATCCCAAATATGCTCAATAATGTTCATGTCTGGTGATTTAGGTGGCCAAATGAAGTATCTAAAGTAAGAAGAGTGTTCCTGGAGCCACTCGGTAGCAACTCTCGACGTGTGGGGTGTCGCATTGTCCTGCTGGAATGGTCCACGTCCATCGGAATGCACAATGCAGGTGATCGGACAGGATGCTTACGTATCTGTCACCTGTTAGAGTCGTATCTTGACATATCAGGGGTCGCATTTCACGCCAACTGCACATGCCCCATACCATGACAGAGCCTCCACCAGCTTGAACAGTCCCCTGTTAACATGTAGGGTCAATGGATTCATGAGGATGTCTTCATACCCGTACATATCCATCCGCCCGATACAATTGGAAACGAGACTCGTCAGACCAGGCAAGGTGTTTCCAGTCATCAACAGTCCAATGGTGGTGTTGGCGGGCTCAGGCGAGAAGTAAAGCTTTGTGTCGTGTAGTCAACAACGGTACACGAGTGGGCCTTCGGCTCCGAAAGCCCATATCAATGATGGTCCGTTGAATAGTTCACACGCTGGCACTTGTTGATGCCCCAGCATTGAAATCTGCACCAATTTGAGAAAGGGTTGCACGCCTGTCACGTTTAATGATTCTCGTCANCCATACCATGACAGAGCCTCCACCAGCTTGAACAGTCCCCTGTTGACATGTAGGGTCCATGGATTCATGAGGATGTCTCCATACCCGTACACATCCATCCGCCCGATACAATTTGAAACGAGACTCGTCAGACCAGGCAAGGTGTTTCCAGTCATCAACAGTCCAATGGTGGTGTTGGCGGGCTCAGGCGAGAAGTAAAGCTTTGTGTCGTGTAGTCAACAACGGTACACGAGTGGGCCTTCGGCTCCGAAAGCCCATATCAATGATGGTCCGTTGAATAGTTCACACGCTGGCACTTGTTGATGCCCCAGCATTGAAATCTGCACCAATTTGAGAAAGGGTTGCACGCCTGTCACGTTTAATGATTCTCGTCAGTCGCCGTTTGTCCCGTTCGTTCACGATCTTTTTCCGGCCACAGCGATGTCGAAGGTTTGATGTTTTACCGGTTTCCCGATATTCATGGTACACTCGTGAAATGGTCGTACATGAAAATCCAACCTGTATCGCTACCTCGGAGATGCCATGTCCCATCTCTCGTGCGACGACTAGAACACCTAAATCTTGATAACCTGCCATTGTAGTAGCAGTAACCGATCTAGCAACTAGATGGTAAGTAGGTTTACTGCGACAATACTGTTCATGACAACGTAACTTACTCACATCGAGATACTCCTTAACACAGTAACAACACTTTTGTTTCGAATCCAATGTTTGTTGTGAAGTTTCTTCTGAAGATCGCATAGCTGGCATAATAACTTCTAACACTGGAGACTGAGATGGTGTATCTAGTACCGCACTGTTAATGTTTCGCATAGGAAACACAAGTAGGCTCTATGCTTTTCGCGTAAAAAAAAAATTACCTAAAAATTACTATTACCATTATTACATGTAATCGCCCACAAGCAGAATGAAGTGAGTACCTAAGCATAACAATCTTTTATATTTTTCGTGAAGTCATTATCATATGGGGACGAAATTACATATATGATAATCATTCCCTCGGAAATTAAAGTACTTTTATAGTATGTAACCTGTAAGGTGAAAAAAAATTATTTGTGTAAAAGTCTCTAAAAAGGTTTTCCATGGCCAAATTACTTACAAGAAATAAACAATGTTTATGTCTTACTTGCCTACCATGCGAGCTGGTGCAGTGGCAAATANTGCCAAATTACTTACAAGAAATAAACAATGTTTATGTCTTACTTGCCTACCATGCGAGCTGGTGCAGTGGCAAATACTGTATTTGAATTCGTATTCGGGAGGACGTGGGTTCGAATTCCAAACAGAACATTAATATTTCTTTTCTCCCCAGTGGTTTCCCGAAATCACTCCAAGCGAATACTGGGATGGTTCCATACTACAGACCATACCCGATTTCTTTCCCGTCTTTGTCTCTCTGAACAACGTGCTCAGTCTCTAATGTTGTCGCTATCGAGACCCTGCGATATACCTACATTACTCATATGTATATACAACTAAAGAATGGTTAAAACAAAGGGGTAATGCATGTTGCTTCACCCAATCATACACACATATCACTATCAGATAAGGAGAGAGCGAGATACTACTACATCATCGTGTCAGGGAAGAAACCACTACTTATAGAACTCGTAATAATAATAAGCTTTAACCATTAATTAAAATTTAAAAAAAAAGCAAGACAAATAATTTAAGCAATCTCTAAAAACAACTCACTCTTTACATACGAAGGATGATATGTGAAATATCTCCCCTATTACATATCCTTACCATCGCAAATACAGGTAACCAAAATCCAATTCGCAGAGGGATATTATAGGATGTTCAATCCACAACATAACCCTATTTGTTTAAACAAACACCTATGTACACCTCACGTCCATTTGAATAGTTAAGTGTGGAATTTAATTAAGGGACCAATAATCTAACTTATCGCTCAGGCAATTCCTAGCTCTGAACACACACGAACATGGTATCCGAAATTTTGTGTAGCAGCGATCAAAACACTCGACTCCTACCAAAACATGCCATATTAGTCGATCCATGATACAAATTTTCGATCGTTTATCACTCGCGATAACACTCATCTAACCAAAACCTATGTGAGTGGGAGAGAATATTTTCTTTTAATATATACAACCATTCCTATCTCTCCTAGATCACAGGAAATTTTCTTGAGAGTGCACACTAAAAACACTATTGCAACACGGATCCTTCCAGGAAAACACACACACACACACACACACACACATATATATATAAGTATTTATAGTTATATATATATATATAACTATAAATACTTTTTTCCACCTGAATGCATAAAATATGTCAACTATAACGTATAAGTATTCACATTATTAGTATTTTAACTAAAAATTACATTATCTTTCCACATTCATATGGTAGATGAGATACGAAAAGCTCATATCAACTCTATCAATAAAAATTTAATGAAAAACTACAGCATCCCAGTTGAGAGTGTATATATTCACTACACAAACAAGAGAAATAATATAAAAGTTAGCCCCAAAAACATTTTTTTTTTGTTCAACCTCAAAACGAATACCTATATATGTCGTTGAACAAAGTATAAGGGTTTTGCGATCAGGGTTAGTGAACAGCCCATTGACTTATGTGGACACGGAAAACAATGAAAACATTCAGGAAAAGATTACATACCTAATGCGTAAAACCAATTCGGATGTGTGTGACCCTAAAAGTTCGATACTCGTAAACATGGCAGAACACAGCCACTCCCTGGCACGACGATCAGCAGCCGGCTGAATACCCTCCACTATATTTCATTGGCTATATAGCCAATCAATCTTACGACCCCCAAAGTGAATTACTGACTTTACATAACACACATAACAGCTCCCCCCCCCNTTTCCACACACACACACACACACATGCCACCACCACCTACATCTCTCTTCGCTTCACTTCAATCGCCATTTACTTAACAAACCTCAGCTGCCATCAACATTCCCGGATACTGCCACCTCCACCCAATCAATAACTCGTCATAGCTCGTCCTCCTCACCAACCACCCTCGCAATCAACCAACCACACGACTCACCAACCCCTTACTATCAAATCCCCAATCATTTCCCGAAGAGACTGACTCTGCCCAAGACTGCCTCCTGCCAAGACTAATTCCTGGAAAAAGGGCTATAACTATGAGTCAGATCAACCAGCAACACTACCGGAAATACTCCACCTCCGGTTCCAGGATCCTGTCCCAGAACCTACCAATCTATGCTACTCGCAACTGAAATGTCAATAACAAGGAAAAATGAAAGTATGGCAGCGAACTGCAGACGATACCTTCCCTGATGCAAGGGGCCGTGGTGGCGCAGCGGCTAGGCCTCTCGCCTCTCAACTAGGCGAACCGGGTTCGATTCCCGGCGGGGCAGCCCCCGGATTTTCTATTTTCGCCGTGGGAATGCCGGACGATGCCACTGGTCTGTGAGTCTTCTCGGGTATCTCTCGTTTCCTCCGCCCTAGCATTCCGGGGCTGCACCATACTCACCTCGCTTTACCCTCATCGCCTCCACTCATTCTCTGATGCACTTTCGGATATTGGCAACAACAGGGATTGATGTGGATGGAAATTCGTGCATAAATACGCTTTTACGGTTTTTTAGAATTGTATTATTTTATTTGTTAGGGCGAATATGTTTTATAATGAAAATAATAGATTCTGGAGTCTCATTTTTTTAACTTAACAAAGCTGGTAACGATTATTCTCATTTTGTCATTAACAGTCATACATACTTTATTTGCCAATAAGTGGCATTTCGTCCTGATTCACGTCGGAAGTTTGGATGTGAGATCACTTCAATAACTCACGATATGCTGACTCAGGTGTGGATTGTAATGGAATGTGACGCCTAAATGTTAACTAATTGTGCTTATATTAAACAGCACAAGAGGGGACCATAACTCGACAAAACTTACAGATGTTCAGTTAACAAAACAACTTAGTATTCGTGTGACGAGCAGAGAGTAAATATTTGGCATCGACATGACGAGAGTTCTTTTCCCGGACGCCGTGAACGTGTGTGGCCTTCGTATCGTGTCAAACGCGGTTTGTTTATCAGGGACGTCGATGTGTCCCAACGTCCGAGCACGCTGCTCCACTTCCTTGTTATCGTCGATAAGACGTGCTGTCGCCGCTGCGCTGCGCCTAGGACAGGTCACACTCGTTTCCACACCATGGACTGCTTGCCTGCCGTCCGGCTACGATCACCGACATCACAGCACTTGCCGGGAGCGGATGTTGGTATTCGCAAGGGGGGGGGGGTCCTTCATTTTTTCCACAACGCAGTTGCATATCCAGACTTTCTATTCGTGGCATGGGAGCGGGCACTGTTCAATCATAATTTTAGGAAACAATAGTAAATTAATCAAATAAAATCAGTATTTTAAACACAGCATATCTGATACTTTCATTTCTGTTTTAAAACATTCACAGGACAGTTTTGCGTCAATGTCAGGGTTTTAGTAGCGAAGGGAGGTGAATGTCTCCGATGACCTCATCCTGGATACGCCCCTGAGCAGTTTAAGCGTTAATTTAAAGGCTCCTCGTGGTTAAAAGGCCGCACTCTTTCTTTTCAGCTTGCACGCATGTGCGTGCACACACACACACACTTTCTCTCTTTTCCTAACAATTTTTTTGTTTATTTATTCTGAGCAGAAACTTTCTTGTTGAGAATATAAAAGTTGTAAACATCTGTCCAGCTAATACGTAGCACAGTCAGTAAGTTCGTGGAGGCTGTGGTGCGTGGCTGCCTACACTCGGGGTGCCAGTCAGTCCACGAAATTATAGACTGTGGTAGTATAACACTAGTGATAAGAACACTTATGAGGCAAACCTTACTAGAATCTTTAAACATAAATTATTTTAGGTTATTGAGAGAGCTGTGAAAAATGAGTTCCTATTTTTGTAATTAAAAATTTGACACGAAAGCTTAGTTTTTTAAATTTTAATATGATAAGCCTAAGCTAACATAAATAACAACATGGACAGCTATTAGTCGATTTGAGTTAAAATGTGAAAAAAACAGTTTTTTCCCCAAGTAAGCAAGAANCCCCAAGAAAGCAAGAATTTTCGTAGTTATTAATATATTTATATATGTATTTTTTCTTTTATACAAAACTAATTATAATATAAAATGATTATCGTACAAATGTATTTTTGAGACTTGAAGTATTGTCTTTTGTATACTGTTGTATGCCATTGGTAGAAATTATTACGGTTTTTAGTAATTTGTCTGCATAAGGAGTGGCGAGGTTTAGTTTTTTTTAATGCAGATCTGAGGTTTTTTTCGTTATAATTCTTCCATCCCATCCTCTCTTCCCATCGATTTTTTTTATGTCGGTGGTACAGAACCATTTGTGTCTTTGTTGGGAAAGAAGGATAACCCCCGCATGACATTTGAAGGACTCGCCTGGAGCTGAAAAGAAAAAAAAATTGTCTTCCAGTGTGTGTACAAAAAATGTGATGTTTCCAGCAAATATTTTTTCGCGTGCTCGCTAGTGTTCCATAATTGTACTATTTTTACATCAAANTGAGCAGTTTAAGCGTTAATTTAAAGGCTCCTCGTGGTTAAAAGGCCGCACTCTTTCTTTTCAGCTTGCACGCATGCGCGTGCACACACACACTTTCTCTCTTTTCCTAACAATTTTTTTGTTTATTTATTCTGAGCAGAAACTTACTTGTTGAGAATATAAAAGTTGTAAACATCTGTCCAGCTAATACGTAGCACAGTCAGTAAGTTCGTGGAGGCTGTGGTGCGTGGCTGCCTACACTCGGGGTGCCAGTCAGTCCACAAAATTATAGACTGTGGTAGTATAACACTAGTGATAAGTTGTGAATACTCCGTTTGGAATGATCTTAGAAATTTGTTAAATTATTTTAGGTTATTGAGAGAGCTGTGAAAAATTAGTTCCTATTTTTGTAATTAAAAATTTGACACGAAAGCTTAGTTTGTTAAATTTTAAAATGATAAGCCTAAGCTAACATAAATAACAACATGGACAGCTATTAGTCGATTTGAGTTAAAATGTGAAAAAAAAACCGTTTTTCCCCCAAGAAAGCAAGAATTTTCGTAGTTATTAATATATTTATATATGTATTTTTTCTTTTATACAAAACTAATTATAATATAANGCAAGAATTTTCGTAGTTATTAATATATTTATATATGTATTTTTTCTTTTATACAAAACTAATTATAATATAAAATAATGATCGTACAAATGTATTTTTTGAGACTTGAAGTATTGTCTTTTGTATACTGTTGTATGCCATTGGTAGAAATTCGTACGGTTTTTAGTAATTTGTCTGCATAAGGAGTGGCGAAGTTTAGTTNTTTTTGAGACTTGAAGTATTGTCTTTTGTATACTGTTGTATGCCATTGGTAGAAATTATTACGGTTTTTAGTAATTTGTCTGCATAAGGAGTGGCGAAGTTTAGTTTTTTTTTTAATGCAGATCTGAGGTTTTTTTCGTTATAATTCTTCCATCCCATCCTCTCTCCCCGTCAATTTTTTTTATGTTGGTGGTACAGAACCATTTGTGTCTTTGTTGGGAAAGGAGAATAACCCCCGCATGACATTTGAAGGACTCGCCCGGAGCTGAAAAGAAAAAAAAATTGTCTTCCAGTGTGTGTACAGAAAATGTGATGTTTCCAGCAAATATTTTTTCGCGTGCTCGCTAGTGTTCCATAATTGTACTATTTTTACATCAAANGAAAATGTGATGTTTCCAGCAAATATTTTTTCGCGTGCTCGCTAGTGTTCCATAATTGTACTATTTTTACATCAAACAAGGAGCAGAAAGGAAAAAAAATTGTGCTTGAAAACCGCTACGACATATACAATCATGCAAAAATCTAAACTTTTAAAAAATGTAATAATATGTCATACATTACATATTTTTGTTTTGTAATTCTGCCTGTATCTGTGGTACGTTAAAAAATTGTAATTTGTTCAAATGAGTTGAGGCCGTACATTTAATATTGCTTTCTTTCGTTAAAAAATGATGTCGTTTTCTTTATTTTTATGACATGGAAACAATAAAAGTTTGACTTTTGCATGCAATTATTATACTATTTTATATATATTTTTTATATAATCAATATTACTTACAATGCATAAAAATGGGAAGTGTTTGCCAGAATGCAGTACGTTTGGCTAACTGGCGCCCATACAAGTTCAGGCAACATGACTTCAAAACACTTAAAAGGCGGAAGGATGAGAAAGTCTCGCAAAATTTACGAAGACTTTTTTTACCGCATTGTTAATACGTGAAGGATATAGTTCAGTTCTTAGGGCGATGGCTTTGCCTTGTTTTCGCAAATGAAGGTNACCGCATTGTTAATACGTGAAGGATATAGTTCAGTTCTTAGGGCGATGGCTTTGCCTTGTTTTCGCAAATGAAGGTCAATGTTATTTTTATTTAATGCGTGATATTATGAAATAAAACTAACACTTTAAAAAATAAATTATTTCTTACAAATTTCGGTTTAATTACGAAACTAGACACACACACACACACACAAAATCACGTTACTGTCATAAACAATTCCCTCGGCAAGTACGGAAGCGGCACACATGCGTACTTATTACTAGCGGAGTAATGGATCCATTACAACAGGATTCGCAGCCCAGTCGCGTTGTTTATCTTCTACATTGTTCTAAAACAAAAGTGGTATTCCCAGCACGGCAAAACATATCAGCGCCAGAAAGTTAACAGTTTTAATCGTGTGAATTCACCCCTCCCCCCACCACTTT